>JAVJIF010028755.1:0-44896 GCA_038442645.1 Agave tequilana | reverse complement strand
GTGATTGTAGTTCATTTTTGCATCATCTTCCACTCTATACCATGCATAATATTAATAAAAATCTGTTTTTTACTCTTTTTCTCTCTATTTTTGACGGTTCATATTTTAATGGAGAGAGGCCCACAAATCCATGCAATTATCAAGAATAAAAGGGATTAATTCAAAGCCCAAAAGAAGCCCAAGAGTTGAGCTCAGGATCTGGAATCACCCACGCATCCAGTCAGCATTCTAGAAGATCCACGTGGCCAACAACCTGCAACAAACTCGCAACAGAATTCGCTGGCATAACGGCCTAGATTCTGCCGCGGAAACGCGGCTCTGGCCGCGGATCCGCGGGAGTTATCTGGCCGTTGAGCCAGCGATTGATCCCCAGCTGTCTGATTCTGGAGCCTTCTTCTCCTGAGGCCTATAAATAGACCATCAGGGCCAGTGCAAAAGAAGGAGGAGAGAATAGAGGAAAGAGCTTGTAATTTTTAGTTTTTCTCTAGGTTTTATTGCTCTTAGTCTTCTTCTTCCTCCTAGAAATTCTGCAAGAGAGAGATAGTGAGAGAGTGAAAGCTTGTAATCAAGGGGTGACAACTTGAAGCAAAGCAAGGATTAATCCAATCTACTTTCTCTTCTATTGCAATTTCTAGTGCTTTTCATTACTTGCTTTACTTCATTCAAGCTTTACTTTCATAGCATGATGTCTTGTTGTTTTCTCTTTATTGTAATGGATAGCTAACTTCTTCTAACATGACTAGCTAACAACTAATCTTGCTAACTTCTAACTCTTGGGTGAATGCTAATTCTTAATCTTGCAAATGTTGAGTCTTTTTCATCCCCGATGGGTTACTTTCATTCTTGGCAATCTCTTTTTGTAATTCTCCATATGATTCATGTGTGCCTCATTTAGAGCCTTGTCTTAGAACAAGTGCCTTGATGGAACATGGAGATGGAACACCAAACATATGCTATTTGTTGTACAACTTTCTTACTTCAATGCTAACTTGTTGTATGGCCTTGAATGTCTAATGAATTTTATATCTTCTTCCTTAGCATCCCTTGAGTGACACTCCCCGATTCCACCATGAAATTCTATCTTGAGAGCCGATGAAATCAATGAGGCTACAAGACAAGTCCAAGATGATCACCCATCCATCAAAGGGGAAAGTAACTTGACCAACAAGCAAGACAAACATACTTGCCGATGAATCAACATGAGGCATGCTTCACCCTAACGGAGATTAGTAAGTTAGCAAGTTAGTAAGGTTAGCTAGTCATGGCTTTTTCCATTCTAAAAGTCTTTTGCAAGTTTTCTCTACTTTAGTTTTCTTCCTAAAAGCAATTCTTGTTTTCAAATTCTTTTCATTCACTTTTCATCGTTTTTACTTTCATGTACAAACCACAACCAATTCTTTCACCTATTTTTTCATGTCTTTTTCATTCTTTTGAAACAAAGAGGAACTTTCGTTTGTCTTTCTTCAACATCGAACCGTAAAGCTTCCATCGTGAGCTCTCATTATGGATTCGACCCGTATAGTTTATGCTACTACGGTGATTTGGAAAGGAGTACATTACACATTGTGAATACACTTCGGAGTGATTAAGCACCTAAGGTTGACTCTAAACCTTTTCTCTTTTGTTGAATATATGTGCGAATTATACTCCACTATTCCTTTCCTTATCAAATTTTTGGCGCCGTTGCCGGGGAGAGCAACGGTTTTGATTCAATTGAAGAACTAAACGAACTTTCTTCTCTGTTGTAGGTTACAGGTTAAGAAACAGGAAAACTAGCATTGCAGTGACATATAAGTGGCTCTGGGCCTCTGCTCTAGAAAGCAGAGACCAGTTGCCCTCTAATTTGCCGCGATTCCGCGGCTAAAGCAGCGGATCCGCGGCAAAGAAGAGTGAACTACTCACAATTTTCTGCAGGGTTGCTTGCTCTGCAAAATAACAGCTGCTGTAATACTTAATTCTTGTATGCTTCACCATATTCCTGCTAATAATCAACAGTAAAATATTGGTTGTAAAGTTAAAAATTGTTTAGACGTTTGCATTTCTAGGCACGTGTCTTTTCAATTCATTTGCTTTACTGTTGAAGAGTGCTGGAGCAAGGTACGTGCGCATTGCATTTTGATTAGGACTCACTTCTTGGTTGATTTATATCGCTTTGAGTGAACCTTGTTTGCTTATATCGTACACTTGCACAAAATCAATTTTAAGGGCATTACCCAATAAATAAGATAAGGTGGGGATTTCATCACCCTTTTCTTAGCCCAAAAACCACCATCCCAGCACTCACAATCCCAAGCCTTTTAATAAAATTTGATAGACGTTGGCCCTAGGGACATCCGGACTCAGTAGGAGATCGACTGAAGTTGGAAGTTGATTTTGATTCATACTCCGGTGAAATCAGTGTCTAAGGCTGGGGATTAAGAGGTTAAGCCTCAAAGATACCGTGGTTTGGCGTAATTAAGGCCCGTTGCTTACACACGGATACCTCCCACCGTATTTTGCCCCTACCTGGCTGATTAGCTGTGGTCTGATTCAAGCAACAACCTTCTTTGGTTCATCGAACAGTTAGGAGTCGTCTAGGTCCAGGAATCCTAGATAGCTTGGGATTGATTTTTCTTTTTTGTTTGTTATTTTTTCTTTTCGCTGGTGTGATCGGTGAACGTTGTTTGTGACTGTATATGCAAGAGTGGTACCGGGATCCAGATTCTGCAAGACTTGTTAGAATTTCTACACTTGCACCAACACCACCACTTCACACAATGGAAAACAACGTTTCGCTTCAAGACAGATTCTATCGCACCTCCCTTCCATCATGCATTCTTCTCCCTGTTACCAATGGAAATCATTTTGAGCTGAAACCACAATTCATCAATACACTTCCACGATTTCATGGTTTAGAGTCTGAGGACGCGTACTTCTTCATTCGAGAGTTCGAAGAAGTATGTGTATTGATGAGAATTTTCCAATTGACTGAGGATGCTGTTAGGTTAAGGTTCATACCTTTTGCGCTGAAGGACTTAGCTAAGAAATGGCTTTACAATCTTCCTGCCAGTTTGATATCTTCATGGGATGATTTTGTAAAAGTATTCTTAAGAAATTTTATCCTATTCATAAGACAGCCCTCATGAGAAAGAACATCATGCAATTCAAGCAGGAATCACACGAACCCTTCTGGAAATATTTTGAGCGTTTCAAAGACCTTTTAGCCTTATGTCCTCATCACGGCATAGAGAAATGGCGTCAGTGCCAAATTATCTATGACGGACTTGATTATCAAACGAAAACACTCCTTGAATCCATGTGCCAAGGGGAATTTTGAAGAAAGATGAGAATCAAGGGTGGGATCTCTTTGAAGCCCTAGCTGAGAAAACCATTCAGTGAGAGTCATGCTCAGATAAACTCACTCCCACTACTTCCAGAACCGGTATGCATTCCATAGAATCCTCTATAGCTGCTGAAGCCAAGATCACACAATAATGAAGAGGATAGAACTGCTTGAGTCAAGGGAACATTCTGCTGTCAATCAGGTCAACCCATCACCTATGGTCAAACCAGGTTGCACCTTTTGTCATAACCTCAACCATGTATTCGAGGAGTGTCCAGTATATCAGTCTCAATCATATCAGGAGAATACGAATGCTGCTTTTACCAGACCCAATCACAATCCATACTCCAATACGTACAATTCGGGATGGCGAAACCATCCAAATTTTTCGTGGAGTCAGTCTGGTCCTGAGCAACATAGGCCACCATTTCCACATCCATATAATGCTCAACCTCCTCAACACAGTCTCAATCGTAATTCACCGAATTTTCATCCATATCAGAGTCCACCACAATCACAATCCTATCAGAGCCCACCACACTATCAAACACACTTCCAGTCTCCATATCACCAACATCCACCCCAGAATGATTCAGATGACAAACTATCAAAGTTGGAAAAGATGATAGAAACCCTAATGAAGAACCATCAACAGGATATGAATAAAGTACAGGTCCAAGTTGGGCAACTGAATAATTCTTTCAATGAGAGACAGAAAGGAATGTTTCCAAGTCAGCCAATGCCCAATCCCACAAATCACTTCCCTTTGCATGAAGTGGAAGACATGGGCCCCAGTCATTGCAACGCTATTCATATCCTGAGATCTAGAAAACAAGTAGATAATAGGGTTTCTACTCAACCATCCCATCCAATACTAAAGTCAACCCCTCCAGTTCCAGTACAACCAACTTCTGACAATCCATTTTCTAGTTCAGAGCCATCAACTTTAAAAGCCAAAGGAAAAGAAAAAGTAGATGAGCAACCTTATAAGCCTAGGGCACCATTTCCTAATAGGCTTACAAATCACAAGTTGAATGCTCATATGGAGAAGATACGAGAAATGTTTAACAAGGTCCAAATCAATGTCCCTCTTCTTGATGTCATACAACAAGTGCCATCATATGCAAAATTCTTAAAGGAAATGTGCACCAAGAAGAGGAAAACACAAGTCCCTAAGAGAGTCTTCCTAGTATCCAATATCAGCGAGTTGCTCACTGGGCCAATTCCGGAGAAATACAAAGACCCAGGGAGCCCAACAATCTCTTGTGTCATAGGACAGACTACCATTAATAGGGCACTACTTGATTTGGGGGCCAGTATCAATCTCCTGCCTTTTCTGTGTATCAACAATTAGGGTTAGGTGATCTCCGCCCGACCCAAATGACGATACAACTGGCTGATCGCTCTGTCAAGAGACCCAAGGGGGAAATTCACGATATTCTTGTCAGAGTTGGGGAGTTCATTTACCCTGTAGATTTTGTAGTTCTTGAGACACAACCTGTGTCTAATACCAATCATAGGGCTCAAACTCCTGTCATCTTGGGACGACCATTCCTGGCAACAGCAAATGCCATCATCAATTGCAGGAATGGGTCAATGAGGATAACTTTTGGTGACATGACGAGAGAAGTGAATGTCTTCAGCATGCAACCTCGTAGGATAAAAGATCAAACATTCGAGGTTAACTTTGTCAGGAACAATCCGGAGAAAAAGTAAAGATGAATCACAAGTTTGTGATTCTCTTGAAGTGGAAAATCCTGTTATCCGAGTACCCTTTCAAAAGGGGAAAGTTGATTTGGATATTTTCACTTTCAGTGAGCCAACCGTGAATGTATCCCATGAGGATACAATTCAAGAACCTCCGATTGATATAACTTTTGAAGACCTCTTCGCTGACGAAATCATGTGTCTGGATGAGCCAACTCGGGGTGGTTAACTAGTTGTACATCTCTGAAGGATAATGTTGACCTCAGTTTTGAGGAGTTGTATGGAGATGAGCTGGAATTTCTTAACACTGGGAGTAAAGAGTTCAGAGTGAAAAAAGTGGTGATGAAGAAATTTTCAGTGAACCTTGTGGTGAAATGAGGATGAATAACAATAAGCCATTGAGACTAGAAATGCCTAAGGCTCAGAAAATAATTGCACTCGTTTTCCAACTGAGCCCGCGCAAACAAACACACTGGAACGATGGGAAACGGGCTAGAGGGAAACGACCAAAGAAAATCTTAGGCAATGGACACACTTGTACATATTCCTTGTAAATAGTTTTTGTACACTTTTGTAAATAAATATAAAAAAAAGAAAATGAGGGACTTTTGTGCAAATTCCTTTAAAAGAGTTCTACAACTTTCAAAATTCAAATCCCTCAAAACCCTAGGTTTCTCCATAACTCTTTTTCCCTAGGGTCAAACTCCTTCTTTCAAAATTTCAAGTCCCTAGGTTTGTAAATATCTTTTTACCTAGGGATAAAAGTGGAACTCCCAATCCTTTCCCTCCTATAAATATCCTCTTTAACCCACTTCTTCTCCCTCAAACGCAAAATCAACCTCAGATATGAAACCCCTCTCAAAGCGCCGCCCTCTGCAATTTTTCTGCTCCCCAGAACCTTCCTTCCGGCCGCGTTCCCGCGACCACAGCCGCAGATCCGCGGCATTCCTGAAGCCTCCAGAGCGCCGCCAAATTTTCTACCGATTGATTTCAAGCGCTCGTGGCAGATCCAGTGCCACATCTTCCAGAATCTGTCACCTGTGCCCGCTGCAAGATCGAGATTTGTTTTCCCCCCACGAATTCCGGGGGCGGTTTGAATCTTGATCTCTCCAATTTTATTGCTTTGATCCTAGATTATTAGCATGGCACCTTGATATTTGCTGAGAAAGACTTTGGGAAAATATTATGTGATCCGAATGGGTATGGCCATATGTTTCTAGATCGAATTAGGGCTTGGGATTGGTATACGTTAGTGTACGATAACTCTGAGAACGATGCCTTTTATTGTCCCGAATTGGTGACAATGTTCTACACTAATATTGACCATGCATCTGTTGACACACACATACCAATTCACCGTACACATGCCCTTGGGCGACTTGTTCATCACTCTTCCTCTTCTTGAGGAACACACAAATGTCCCCATTCACCCACAGCACAGCGATCCCCTCCCACTGATCGATTATATGACACTCATGGGGCTCGCTGCACTGAGCAGGACCGTGGGCTTAAGGCCAGCACTACCTTTAGGAACGTACACTGCGTTGGACGCTGGATCCAACGTAACATTTTAGGGCTGGACCACACAACTTCCTTCAACTGCCCGGTGTTGCAAATAATTCACGATTTAATGACCAGGCAACACACGGTCTACTTAAATAAGGTCATCTTTCACGCAATCATAGCCAACTCTTCACGCACCCGAGGTGCCAAACACTCTCACCCTATTCTGATTACGCGTCTGTGTAGGACTTTCCTACGGACGCCGTATTCGATTCATTTGACCGAGTGTTTGTTGCACCTGAGCGACCCACCAGTTCCTATAATAGCTGTTTGCACGCGGTTTGGACTCCTAGTGTCCAGCCCGAAGATGTGCCGGTAGAGTCCTCCTCTGAGGAGAGTCTTCAAGAGGAAGATGAGCCTGAGTTTTGGCGTCAGGATCCCCCAACAGATTCACGAGCCTTCATGTCCACCATCTGGAAGGGCATGAAGAAAATTTTTAGGGGGCAGGTCAGGCTTAGAATGAAGGTGGAGGAGCAATCCTCGAGGTTGGACCGCATTGAGGCGGGGCTCAGACGATCTCAGTCGGCTGGACCCAGCACCACCGCTGGTCCAAAGAGACGGAGGGAGTAATTTCATACCTTTTACCTATTTCATGCATCTTTTTATCTTGCATACATTGAGGACAATGCATGAGATAGGTATGGGAGGTAGATTCTAACCTAGGATTTTTATTTTCTTTTTAGGCTTTTTATTTCTAGATTTTTCATTTTCTTTTTAGTTTTTTTTATTTTTTAGATTTTACCTTTCTTTGTAGATTTTTTATTTTCTTTTAGATTTTACTTTTTCTTTTAGAAAAAAATTAAAATAAAAATAAAAATAAAAAAAAGGAAATTCTTGATCCATGTTTAAAGAATCAAAGCTTGACTTTAGGGATTAAGGAAGCTCTTAACTATGATTTCTAATTATAAGTTGAAAAGAGGAGTTTTGTTGGATTTTTAGGTTAAGTAAAAAAGGATAAGAAAGATTACTAGATTTTAATTCTTTCTTTAAAATATATACATTAAACATATTGAAGGATTAATCAAAGACTTTGTGATTTTATTTACATATATATATAATAATAATAATATATATATATATATATATATATATATATATATATATATATAGAAAATATATATGTGTGTGTGTGTGTGTGTGTTTGTGTGTGTATATAACTAAATAAATACTTAGCCACTAAATTAAGCTGGTTAGCCGTGCCTCAAGAAGCATGGCAAGTCACGACCAAAGGTGGTTAAGTCCTTAGTATTCATGGCCTAGTTTACTTGAGTCATCGAACCCGAGGGATGTTTTCTCATCTGGTGCCCTAAGACCGACTGGTTTGGGAGTCATCGGTAAGAGGCTCGTTACAAGGGTAAATTAGAAAGCCTAAGGAATCTAAGGAAATGTAAATAAATAAATATTGTATATAAAATAAATTAAAAAAAATGTTATATATATTAGTAAATAAATAAACTTAGTCTAAGAAAGATCCTTCATATTTATAGATGTATATATACTAGGATTGATGCAAAATCTGGTTTTTGATCTCTTCCTTAAAAACTTAACCTAAGTTGAAAACAAATCTCTAAATAGACGCTTATAAGAGGAATGACAAGTTTAGGGTAACCTGAAACCTATAACTCAAGTAAGAATCTTTAAAACATGGATCGAAATTTTCACTAACCCTTTTCTTTTTCTTTATGGATTTTGTGGGTGCAATCTGCTGAAAACCCTCCGGAGACAACACTCCTCCTCTAGGGTAACCTAGAGGTTTAACGGCTTGTTGCACGTGCTCAGTGCAATCGTGTCACCTACAAAAGTGGTGTAATAATCTAGTTAGGATTTTCTTTTTCTTTCTTTTTTGCTCGGGGACGAGCAAAAGCTAGGTATGGGGTGTGATTGTAGTTCATTTTTGCATCATCTTTCACCTCTATACCATGCATAATATTAATAAAAATCTGTTTTTTACTCTTTTTCTCTCTATTTTTGTAGGTCCATATTTTAATGGAGAGAGGCCCACAAATCCATGCAATTATCAAGAATAAAAGGGGATTAATTCAAAGCCCAAAAAGAAGCCCTAGAGTTGAGCCCAGGATCTGGAATCACCCACGCATCCAGTCAGCATTCTAGAAGATCCACGTGGCCAACAACCTGCAACAAACTCGCAACAGAATTCGCTGGCATAACGGCCTAGATTCTGTCGCGGAAACGCGGCTCTGGCCGCGGATCCGCGGCAGTTATCTGGCCGTTGAGCAGCGATTGATCCCCAGCTGTCTGATTCTGGAGCCTTCTTCTCCTGAGGCTATAAATAGACCATCAGGGCCAGTGCAAAAAGAAGGAGGAGAGAATAGAGGAAAGAGCTTGTAATTTTAGTTTTTCTCTAGGTTTTATTACTCTTAGTCTTCTTCTTCCTCCTAGAAATTCTGCAAGAGAGAGATAGTGAGAGAGTGAAAGCTTGTAATCAAGGGGTGACAACTTGAAGCAAAGCAAGGATTAATCCAATCTACTTTCTCTTCTATTGCAATTTCTAGTGCTTTTCATTACTTGCTTTATTTCATTCAAGCTTTACTTTCATATCATGATGTCTTGTTGTTTTCTCTTTATTGTAATGGATAGCTAACTTCTTCTAACATGACTAGCTAACAACTAATCTTGCTAACTTCTAACTCTTAGGTGAATGCTAATTCTTAATCTTGCAAATGTTGAGTCTTTTTCATCCCCGATGGGTTACTTTCATTCTTGGCAATCTCTTGTTGTAATTCTCCATATGATTCATGTGTGCCTCATTTAGAGCCTTATCTTAGAACAATTGCCTTGATGGAACATGGAGATGGAACACCAAACATATGCTATTTGTTGTACAACTTTCTTACTTCAATGCTAACTTGTTATATGGCCTTGAATGTCTAATGAATTTTGTATCTTCTTCCTTAGCATCCCTTGAGTGACACTCCCTGATTCCACCATGAAATTCTATCTTGAGAGCCGATGAAATCAATGAGGCTACAAGACAAGTCCAAGATGATCACCCATCCATCAAAGGGGAAAGTAACTTGACCAACAAGCAAGACAAACACTTGCCGATGAATCAACATGAGGCATGCTTTACCCTAATGGAGATTAGTAAGTTAGCAAGTTAGTAAGGTTATCTAGTCATGGCTTTTTCCATTCTAAAAGTCTTTTGCAAGTTTTCTCTACTTTAGTTTTCTTCCTAAAAGCAATTCTTATTTTCAAATTCTTTTCATTCTCTTTTCATCGTTTTTACTTTCATGTACAAAATCACAAACAATTCTTTCACCTATTTTTCCATGTCTTTTTCATTCTTTTGAAACAAAGAGGAACTTTCGTTTGTCTTTCTTCAACATCGAACCGTAAAGCTTCCATCGTGAGCTCTCCTTGTTGATTCGACCCGTATAGCTTACGCTACTACGGTGATTTGGAAAGGAGTACATTACACATTGTGAATACACTTCGGAGTGATTAAGCACCTAAGGTTGACTCTAAACCTTTTCTCTTTTGTTGAATATCTGTGCGAATTATACTCCACTATTCCTTTCCTTATCACCTTGGTTAAAGTTGAAGCTCGCTTAGCCCAGACGGTGAGCTTTAATAAGGCTGAGCTGAGATCGCAGGCGCTTGTCCGGGCTGCTGATGATAGGAAGATAAGGCTGGCCTTTCTTGAAGAACGGATCAAATCTTATGAAGCACCCTTATAGCTTGTAATATATGTGCCTTCATGTATCCCTTCTTTTCGGAATCAATGAAAGTAATTTTGTTTTGACTCCCCTGTTGTATTTCCAATTTGTTTTATCTTTTGAATTGTCGCTTTCAAGTTTTATTGCAGCCATTTGATAAAATAGTCCTTACTGGACTGAATAATGAGACTTGGCTATCTGCCGGTTCAGAGGTCGCAATGACGTAACCGGTTGAGAAGCCACCAAGCTCGAAAGTAGTCCTTGTCAGACTAAAAAAGTGAGACTTGGCTATCTGCCGGTTCAGAGGTCACAATGACGTAATCGGTTGAGAAGCCACCAAGCTCGAAAGTAGTCCTTGTCGGACTAAAAGGTGAGACTTGGCTATCTGTCAGTTCAGAGGTCGCAATGACGTAACCGGTTGAGAAGCCACCAAGCTCGAAAGTAGTCCTTGTCGGACTAAAAAGATGAGACTTGGCTATCTGCTGGTTTGGAGGTCGCAATGACGTAACCGGTTGAGAAGCCACCAAGCTCGAAAGTAGTCCTTGTCAGACTAAAAAGGTGAGACTTGGTTATCTGTCGGTTTAGAGGTCGCAATGACGTAACCGGTTGAGAAGCCACCAAGCTCGAAAGTAGTCCTTGTCGGACTAAAAAGGTGAGACTTGTCTTTTGTAAATGTCAACAAGCTCGAAGGTAGTCCTTGACGGACTGAAACTTGTCTTTTGTAAATGTCAACAAGTTTGAGGGTAGTCCTTGACGGACTGAAAGGTGAGACTTGTCTTTTGTAAATGTCAACAAGCTCGAAGGTAGTCCTTGACGGACTGAAACTTGTCTTTTGTAAATGTCAACAATTTTGAGGGTCGTCCTTGACGGACTGAAAGGTGAGACTTGTCTTTTGTAAATATCAACAAGCTCGAAGGGAGTCCTTGACGGACTGAAACTTGTCTTTTGTAAATGGTAACAAGTTTGAGGGTAGTCCTTGACGGACTGAAAGGTGAGACTTGTCTTTTATAAATGTCAACAAGCTCGAAGGTAGTCCTTGACGGACTGAAACTTATCTTTTGTAAATGTCAACAAGTTTGAGGGTAGTCCTTGACGGACTGAAAGGTGAGACTTGTCTTTTGTAAATGTCAACAAGCTCGAAGGTAGTCCTTGACGGACTGAAACTTGTCTTTTGTAAATGTCAACAAGTTTGAGGGTAGTCCTTGACGGATTGAAAGGTGAGACTTGTCTTTTGTAAATGTCAACAAGTTCGAAGGTAGTCCTTGACGGACTGAAACTTGACTTTTGTAAATGTCAACAAGTTTGAGGGTAGTCCTTGACGGACTGAAAGGTGAGACTTGTCTTTTGTAAATGTCAACAAGCTCGAAGGTTTGATGGGATTTGGAAAAAGGTCTCGTTTTCATTGCGAAAAGCGAGGAGATCACTGTCATAGGTTTAATGTTAACATAACAGCGAATTGGATAAAAAGATCTGTATATGTGGTCTTACCATTCTATGGATGAGAATTGGTAAGTGATTTTAGAGAGGGAATCAAATGGGAACAGGTCCCTTAGGATTTTTAGCAAATCTCCAGCTGTCAACGGGTTTGATATGCCTTTACCAACTACCGTTTGAGTTGGGCTAGCCATGCTATTTCCCCTCAGCATGATGAGTTGTCGAGGACTTATGTTGGGCTTAAAGGCCAACATTTTCCTCTATCCTTAACCGTTAAGGATGTTGAATCATTTGGTATATGTGACCTTGATTCTCCTTTGAGACAAACAATGTATGACCAGGTTCCTACTGGTTTATGGTTGCATGATCTCGTTTGGAGGAAGAGAGAGGCTCTCTTTGCGTGTACCTTGGATATGAAGGTCTTGATCAGAGGTGTAATGTTAACTTGATCATGAGAAGGATCCTTAATCACGGATAATACTTCTTTAAGAACTTGTCATTGATCAGCATCATGAGTAAATCGCCATCTGAAGTCATAAGGCGGTATGCTCCATTTGAATAGATTGTTTCTATTATAAACGGTCCTTCCCATTTAGGCTGAAATTTATTTTTGGTTTTGTGCGTCATGATCATTGGTCGTCTGACGGCTAAAACCAAATCTCCTTTCTGGAAGACCCTTTGTTTGACCTTCTTATTGAAGGCTTTTGAGATTCGAGCTTGATATAACTCGATATGCTGCTGAGCTTGTAGTCGCTTCTCATCTAGGGCTTCGAGCTCTTGAAGACGCAACCGATCATTGTCTTCTGATGTGATTTTAGTGGTCAGAGCCACTCGTAATGACGGCATCTGGATTTCCAATGGAATGACTGCTTCACACCCGTACACCAGGAAAAAAGGCGTATTGTTTGTTGGGGTCCGAACCGTGATTCGGTAGGCTCAAAGACATTCACCAAGCCTTTCGTCCCAATCTCGCTTATCCGAGGAAACGAACTTCTTGAGTAACTTGATTATTTTGTTGAATGCTTCCGCCAAGCCATTAGCGGCAGGATTATAGGCAGTTGAAGTCACATTCTGAATCGGTATTTATCGCAGAACCGATAGAATATCTGGCTTATGAATTGGGGACCGTTATCATGGATGATCCGCCTAGGGACACCAAACCGATGGATGACATGGTGTTTGATAAAATTAACCACGTTGGAAGTTTTGACTTCAACCAGTGGTATGGCTTCTGCCCATTTTGAAAAGTAATCGGTTATTGCCAGAATAAACCAGTGACCTCTTGTCGAAGAGGGGCTAATTGGCCCTACGACATCGATGCCCCATGCTTCAAATGGCCATGAAGCAACAGTTGGATGGAGCAACTCCGGAGCTGGTGTATGAAGTCCGCATGAATTTGGCATGCTTTACACCTTCGTGCATATTGGATGGCATCGGCTATCATGGTTGGCTAATAATATTCAAGCCTATGCAATCTGTCTTTAAGTTTTGGACCTGGCTGATGAGCTCCGCAAATGCTGTCGTGTGCTTCTTTAAGCACTTCCTGCGTCTCTGAATTAGAAAGGCAACGGAGGAGGACACCGTCATATGAAAGACGGTAAAGTGTCTTCAGAGTTGGATCATAGTAGAAACGGAGAGACCTTCGTCTGATAGATGCTGCTTCTTTAGGATCGTTTGGCAGCAGACCGTGTAAAGCATAGTAGATGAGAGGAAATCGCCAATCTCTCGGCTCAAGAGCCGTTGAGATATTATAGACCTCGCTGGTTCTTAACATATGTTTAGGGCAGACAAGGTGTCGAGTCACCACTGTGAGGTGATACTCAGTGTCGACTGGCAAGGCTAGTGTTGTTGCTAATGCAGCAAGAGCGTCCGCCTTGGTATTTTGAGATCGAGACACGTGCCCGATATAGAAACCTTCAAACAGATTAGCCAATTCGATGACCGTGTGATAATAAGGCACCAAATCTTCGTGGCGGACCTCATATTCGCCTTTAACCTGATTGATAATTAGTTTTAAATCGCCGTAAGCTTTAAGGTAGCGTACCCCCATTCCATAGGCGAGCTGAAAGCTAATAAGTAGAGCATTATATTCCGCTACATTGTTGGAGCATGATTCTGTCAGAGAAAATGCTCTGGGAAGGACATGATTCTGTGGGAGATAAACACTACCCCTACTCCGGCAATGGTCCTGCCTTTAGGACCTATTCGAGATGCTCCATCGAAGAACATCTACCAAACTTCATCCTCTGAGGTTACATTGGACTCGAAAACTTCATCCGGAATATCTTCATGAAGTTTTGAGTGTTCCGGAACTGAATGAGCAGCCAAGAACTCTGCAAGGGCCTGGCCTTTAACCGCCTTTTGAGGGATAAAGATCATGTCGTATTGAGACAAAAGAAGCGCCCATTTAGCTAATCTTGAATTCAATGATCCTGGCTTCGTCATGAGAAGACGCAAAGGATTCACTCGGGAGATGACATGTATGGTTTGGCCGACCAAATAATGTCGTGTCTTTTGAATGGCAAAGACAAGAACTAAGCACTCCTTCTCAATAGGATTATAGCGAGATTTCGCCCCTATTAGAGTTTTGCTCAGATAATAAATGGCCTGTTCGTGACTATTGTCGTCTTTTTGAGCAAGCAGGGCACCAAGAGAATGGTCCATAGCTTTCACATAAAGCAAGATCGAGTACCTGTCGGCTGAGGTACATCAGTCTGCGTCGTGCAGGTGTGCTTTTCCCCTTCAGAATCGCTGAGAGAAGCTGATGTGAAATTATCATCATCTGGCAGGATGGAGATGATATTGCAAGATTTGCCCTTCGACTTGGACTTCTTTGAATCCCACTGTAGGTCTTGGACAAGGTCTGGGTGTATCCACATGACTTCCCCTGTCTCCAATGTCAAGGGAACAAGACCTTTATTATCCTGATTTTTAGCCGCAGGATGTTTGACTTCCAGTTGTGGCGCAAGGACTGGTAAGTCCCGTCAGGAACTGTGACCTTTGGGGTTTTGCCGAACTCGAGGGTCACCATATTAGCAATGACTTTCTTCTGCTCTGATTTCAGTGTCAAGACTCCAGCGTCGATCAAGGCTTGAATTCTGTCCTTGAGGACAAAGCACTTGTCGGTAGGATGGTGAATCATCCTGTGGTAGAGACAGTATTTGGGATCGTTCGTGTGTCCTATCTCATTGGGACGTCGAGCCTCTGGTAGCTTCATTTTATTCCCTTTGTGGAACAAATGGAATATTGTGACCACCTGATCGTCTCTGAAGGAGTACTGTTTTGGAGGGAATTTAGACTCCTGATTATTGAAGCCGCTCTTCTTGGCCTTCGACTGAGCATCCCCTGACAATTCAACAGACATAGTCTCTTTCCCTTTGGCTTGAGAAGACTGCGCCATGTCGCCGCGTCCTTTATTACTCATACCCCATTTGCCTTTAGGGGTGGATGGTTCAAACTTTTTAACCAACTATTCAGCTATCTCAGCTTATTCGACCAATTCTTTCCAGGTATGGGCTTTGACAGCCCCATGTGAATCTCTACTTGGTCTAAGAAGTTGTGCATGCACGTCTGTAAGAGCATGGGTAATGGCATCCCTGCTGGGCACATCAAAGACAAGTTTCTGAATCGTTCAATGTAGTCACGGACAAATTCGCCCTTCTTCTGCACGGTGGAGAGGAGCTTGTCCATGGTTACCTCGGTATCGTCCTCATAGAAACGAGAAAGGAATCGAGTTTCCAGGTCGATCTAAGAATTGACAGAGCCCGGAGGGAGACTTCGGAACCAGTCAAATGCTACCCCCTTTAAGGTGCCAATGAACAGCCTAGTCATGATGGCATCATTGTCTATAACATTACCGGTCTGAGACCGAAAATAGTAGATGTGCTGGTTTGGCGAGCTTTTACCATCGTACGTGCGTAACGTCGGCGGTTTGAACTTTGGTGGGTATGGCACTGAATCCCACTCCAACGGGTAAGGACGGATTGCTCCTACTTTTTTTAATTCATCCCTCTGAGTTAGGGATGCAATTTGAGCATGGATGCCCTTAAGGACCTCAACGTCCAAAGAAGAACCCTCCTTTGACTTCTCGTCCTTGGCTGTTCATTGCTAAGATGTTCCTCCTCATCATGGTTACTCCCGGTATCATTATTATTCCGGTTATTGAGGAGTTGAGCGAGCATCTGTTGAATGTTGTCCAAAGCTTCTTGCTGGATTTTGGACGTTTGCTCCTGAGCTTCCAAACACCGACGAAGGTCATCATTACCATTGTCAGCCATATTGACTGATACTCTGTCTGTTCGCATTGAGCTGACTGTCGCCGAAGAGGCATACCCACTATCTTCATCCTCTTCATCAGACCACTGGACTGATCCTCTTTTTGGTTCTGGTGAGGCTACTGCCATTGAGGAAGAAGGTTGTTCATAACTGTAGGGTATCGCCATCCTAGATCTGGTGTTTCAGAAGACATCCTCTTCATGCACCAAGACTTCGCCTAAGCCTGGGCTGTAATCTGGATCTGGGGAGCTGTAGGGAGTGTCGTCGGACGCTTGTCTGCCCCTGCGCAGCTCTCGTCCTCTTCCGGTCATGTTGACGGATGCAGAGGGTAGATCTCGCGAGACGCTCCTTTTATGATGTTTCATCGGGGCTTGTACCGACAGCCGATCAAAAACTGATCGTCGGCCTGGGGAAGTGGCGAGGATTGGTCTCAGCCAGCAATAGACTGATGGACTGTCACCAGCTGACATCCCACTTGTTGACAACAGGGAGTAGTTCGGAAAGATTCCGACTTCCGTTTGTTTGTCAAGAATTCTCGCAAGTCAAACCCAGTTGGGCCTAAACAATCCAGCACAGAGGCTCTTTTGGATCGCGTGTAGGACGATGTCCTGCTCCTTTTATCCTCGCAGAGGGGATTAGCACTGAATAATGCTTCAGTTCTAGCTTCGCGGCTAAGAACCTTGGAAACGCCCTTGGGCGCTGAAGCTGCATAAGCAACGCTATCAGCACTTAGGGACAATCCCTTAGCTCCGCCACAAAGTGCGGGCTTAGCGCTTGACGAACTGGAGAGCCGAGCGCGCTGTGGTGCTTTGTCCGCTATGCTGCTGCGAAGACGATTAGCCTTAGATAGTGCTTTGGCTCTAGCTTCGCGGCTAAAAGCTTTGGAAACGCCCTCGGGCGTTGAAGCTGCATAAGCAACGCTATCAGCACTTAGGGACAATCCCTTAGCTCCGCCACAAAGCGCGAGCTTAGCGCTTGAAGAACTGGGGAACGAAGCACGCTGTGGTGCTTTATCCGCTATGCTGCTGCGAACATCATGCATACGCTGAGGTACAGTAGCTTCGCTCATGAGAGCGAGGCTGGTGTGAGTTGTTGTTCTTGAGTTGGGCGAAGGTATGGTCGCCGCTATAACTTCGCGGCTGGCAGCATTGTTGGAGCAGGCAGGCATCTTGCCTTTTTCTGCATGAGAGAGAAGCACTTGTGGCGTAGCTACGCCTGAGGCTTTATTCAGAGCCTTCTGCTTTGGTCTCCATATCTACTTTGACAAGGGAGATTTAGGTTCGCAAGGAACCTGACTAGCCACACGCGAGGCTGAGGAGTGTTGGCAGAATTCTACTCCTGGTTTCTGTTCCGAAACCCTGGTCATGGAGGCCTTTCTATGTTTTCGCGCGCGAAACATTAGACCACCCCCAGAGAGGACCTCTTCATATTTTTCCTGGTCGAAGTGGATGACCAGGTTCTCTAAAGTTTTAGACTTAGACTGTGGACGTGCTTCCTTGTTGCGCCAGAGAACCGCAGCAGGCTCGCAGGGAGCCTTATTTGCCTCCGCAGAGACTTGCATTGAAGATTTAGCCAGAGAGGCTCTGGCTGCACCGGCTTTCCTGAATTCGTCGCATTGCGACACTTGATTCTCAGCAGTGGAGAATATCTTCCCCAGCGGAGTCGCCATCTTGTTTTCCATTGATTTGCAAAGGGGAAAACTTACAAAAAAGAAAAGGGTCGAGGAGCTAAATTACAAGTAACACAAAAGATTACAAGTAGATCTCCTCGGAGATTCTGGAGAAGTGTGCCGGTAGGAGTCTGGTCAGCGCGCGACAACTTTGTCCCATTGACGATGCGAGCGATGAGATTCCCTTCTCGCCTGATTCGGAGAATCGGAGAACAGAAGGTTGGTAGAACCCTCTTGTTGCTTTTCAAAACCGCCTTTACTTAGGAATTCCTTCTCGCCTGGTTCCGAAAATTCCTTGGGAGGAAGGAAGGTATTAGGGTATCAGCACCCTGATTAGAGAAGCAGTTCTCTAAAGTCTCTGAATTCTTGAAATCAAGAGACTAGATCTCTGTTTGTGCGCGCGATGTGTCCTCTCGAGAAGTCTGCCGTCTCTCTGGATTGTATCGTATGTGTCCTCTCCTTGTGTCCCTGGTGGGCTATTTATAGGCAGAGCAGGGGTATAATTGTCCCTTGAAAATATAGAAACAGATTGAATCAAATCTGTTTAAATCTGGAAAGTAGCCTTGCTGCGAGGCTAGGATCAGCTTCTGCGAAGCTAGAAATAGCAGGTCGGTTGATCCTCTTGATCTGTTTTGATCCTTTCTATATAGTTGGAAGATTTCCCTTGATCTTCTTACTCGTTTTAGGAGAGTCAAGAGATTGTGGCAATCAACTGCCAAATTTGATCTCAAATTTGATCTTGATTGGATTTGATCTCAATCCTGATTAGATTTGATCTCATCTAAAGATTTAATTGGTCAAAGGTTAACCATGACGGACCCGCAGCGGTGCAGCCCGCGTCGAGCTCACAGCGGAGCTGGAAGGCGCATGTGGCGAAGTCAGAAAACAGCTCTTTAGCGGAGCTAGATATCGTCTGTGGTGAAGCTACCGAACATCCTTCTGCGCGGTTGCGTGTGACTTCAAGCGAAGCTAACTCTTTGCGAAGTTAACTGAGTACTTCAGGCGAAGCTATAAGTTAGCTTCCTGGCTGAGCTGTGAATGGCTTTAAGGCGAAGTTGGATGATCTTAGCCTCTCAAGCGAGGCTGTCTCTTTGGGCTCATGTAATGCTAAGTGCTAGCATTTTAGACCTGCTGAGGTCTGTTTAGAGACAATCTGGGCTTGCTTTCTAATCAGTAGAGTCCAAGTTGCTTTCTTGTCCCTCGGAGATAGGTGAAAACTGGTCGTCAGCTTATCTGTTGCTTGTCTTTTGTAAATGTCAACAAGTACAGAACTGGTCGTCAGCTTGTCTATCGCTTGTCTTTTGTAAATGTCAACAACTTTAGACATTGTTCGGACCAATCAGCCTATCTTTCACTTGTCTTTTGTAAATGTCAACAAGTTTAGACATTGTTCAGGCCAGTCAGAATCTTGTCTTTTTTAGAGTGTCAACAGTCTCATATTGGATATGAGATGGACAATTGAAGTATATAAATAGAGAAAAATGAGAACAAAGGCCATGCCCTTTGGGTACTTGGAGCTTTTGCGCGCGATTCGGGGAAACCATGCCCGGTGCGCGTCACCGTCACCACTCGTCGGGGCTCGGGGCACGGGGCACGGTTCGGGCATGGTGCAGGTGCAAGTACAACCCGACCTGGTTCTTTTTGAACCAGACCACATAGGTTTGGTGCTACAGTGGGTCTCAATCTGACCCGCTCCACTACCCTCGCGCTACACTGCAATAGCTCCTGTCTGGAACAGTTACAACGGTCAGACAGGATCTGTCACAACTGTCCCTGGATGATTCCGCCCTCCAACAGGTTCCCAGGAGCACTATAAATAGCGCTCCTCTTCGTGGATTAAATATAGCGAAAGCAAACAATCTCTCCTGTTTCTCTTACAGAACTGAGAAAAAAATCAATGTCTGATAAATTCAGATTTGAAAGGAAAATAAGAAGAAAAGATCCCTTCTGAAAGAAGGATTCAAAAATTCAACAGATTCTTAAATATAATTGTTGTTTGAATCTATGTCTTCTTAAGACATTAATTCTTCTCTCTCTTTTCTCTACAGTGGATAATTCTCCAAAGTTAAGACAAATATTCTCTCTGAAATTTGTCTTCATCCTGCTGCATTGAAATTCTGTGAAGGCACTGATTAACTACGGTTCGACCATACAGTGATTTGGTAGTACTATCCAAATACAGTGAAGGAGTGTTGTATCTTGGGAGACCAGCACCCAGTAACCCGTTAGCACCGAAGCGGGGGACGTAGTTGTCTTAAGGAAATTCGCTACATGCGTACCTCACTCCAATTGATGTATAAGTGAATTAACATTTATTATACTTGGGTTATTCTAAAATATTTATTTTCATAAATATTAGTGTATATTGAGACTGACTAATACTAGTCTAATTGGTGTTTAACCAAGGAAAGTAATTGACCGGTGATTTTGTAATTAAGAAGAGAAAACCCTCACCTGATATTTACTGACCTGGCCAATTAGATCGGTGATATTGATTAGTTGTCAGATTGATTCCTGCACCTAACAGTGTATTCTTTTAGTCCTAATAGGATATATATTTATTTTCTCTATAAATAAACTATCGCATTCTAGTTGATGGTATATGGTCTTCTCTTCATCTTCTTCACCTCAACTATCTCAAAAAAACATTTTCAATCAAGCTTCATCATAAACTGATTACAGCTTATCATGAGCCCAGATGTGAATACTCGAATCGTAGCCAACATTTTTGACAGAAGAACCTTGGTTAAAACTACATATTTTACGTGGTTTTTTGAGAATATTATTAGGGTAGGTCATCTCCTGGAAAATCCTTGCCTGGGCAATACACAACTCCCATAAATGAGCCCTTCAAATAGGTTCTTACAGTAAAATTTAGAGGTAGAGAAGATAAACCAAAGTAAGGGGAATTTTGAAACCAAACTAAGAAGTCTTTGGACATTTTGCACAACAGGAACTCACATGCGAAGCTGTTCATACGAAATTATCTCTCGTTCAAATAATAGGCCTTCTCTTTTTTCACACACACACACATAGATACACACATATATAGACACACACACACATCTCCAAATAAAACCCTAACCAGTTCCTTCTGAAAATAGAACTCACAATCAGAGATATTATCCAATCTCTAAAATATCTCAGCTAATCACAATTTGAAGTCAAACAAAACATTTAAAGAATTTATATGATTTAAATGACATCTATGTTTTCCAGACTAAAATTTAAAATAATGTCCAAAACATTGCAAAAACCTACATGTGGTTTGGTAGAGGAGAAAAAACTATACATTTCTATCCTAAGTGCCACCCTTGCATATCAGTGTCTCTGTGTGTGGGTGGGTGGGTGGATTTTGTTTGGGGCTGTGCGTGTATGTTATGTGTGTGTCGAATGTGCGTTCAATGTCAAAATTGAGAAGTGGATTAATTTAGATACAAAAAGATGGACCATCTTCATCGAAGTATATCTGTACTCATATCTAGAACTTGTAGCTAAAAAAATGTAAGCACGTGATTTGCACGTATTTTTTTTTGAGAAAATAAGGGTGAACATAATGGTTCTCCGCGCTTCATTAAAAAGTTATTAATGAAAACAAACCGGAATACCAACAAAATAAAATTTTCCTCAAGTCAAAATGCACATGCAGTGCTAAATGGGAGAAAGACTTCCAACAAAAAAACAGAAACCAACAAAGCAACCTAAAACATCATGAAGCCAAAAAAAAAAATTAACCCAAGAAACAATCACCATCGAAGAAGGCCGAACGTCATGAAGCAGGGAGCCACATCAACACACGGTCACATATGGTCATAACCAGCCCCCCTCCCCCTCCGGAGCGTTATTCAAGAGATCGTTGGAATCAACTCTCATCACTGACTGATCCAGACTTCTTACCGTCTCCCTTGTCTTGCCTGAAATGAGGATGATCCAATAAGAAAAGAGAGAAGAACAAAAATGCGAAGTTTGTTCGGGAGATCTGGCCAAGTTGTTCGAAGTTCTGTTGTTACATCCCCCAAATTTCTCAAAAATAGGCCGCAACTACTAAATCCCCATTCACCCTACCCCTTATCAAAAGAACAGGCTCTCCACCGAAGTCCAAAAGAGAGCGTGGAAAGAGAAAGAGGCGGAAGAGAGAGGTTAACAATAGGCCTCAAATGTTTCCAAAATTGTTGCTAAATGAACACCTAAGGAAAAGGTGACCAATAGCCTCCTCGTCAGCCAAACAAGAACACAAATGCCACGCCCCTACAAACCCTTTATTTTCTTGAGATTATCCCAAATTGGACCACGCCAATGACGACCAGTCAAAGGAAGGCCCTACTCTTAAGTGGCAGCCTAATATTCCACATGATCTTGGAGAAAGGACAACAAAGCCCACCGTCGTTCAACCTGTTGTAGGTACTCTTTACAAAAACACCTTGTTGGAGTCCCAAACACAGATGGGACGATCCCTAGCCCCCGACATATATTGAAAGTGCGTAGAAAAGCTCCCCATTGTTCAAGTTCAGTACTTTGAGATTCCATGCATCATCCGACCAATGGGAAAAAATTAAACTTGTGGGGTCACAGGCCAACAAAAAAAAACTAGGGTAAAGAGTTCTCAAAGAGACATTCATGCACCATTTATCGATCCAGAATCTAATTCCTCTACCATTGCTAATATCTATTGCGGAACCCAAGAAAAAGATATCCTTAATCGTGATATCTGATAGAATTATGACGATCTATTTTGAATCCGAGTTGGATTCAACTTTTCTTTATTCTGATTGATAGAGTTTGTTTAAAACTATGAGAGTTCTATGGTCTATAATTAACTCCGTATGGGTGACTTTTAATGTATTCCAAGAGAATCTAATGAATTTGTAATTTCTAAGGGTGCAATTCATCTAAGTGAGAGATTCGCAAGAGAAGCTTAGGCACAAGGGTTCACTGTTCTTAGCGACCATTAAGGGCTTGTAATCTTCTCAGCGTGAGGTGTAAGTAATTCTTATCATACTCCCCCAAAATTTTAATAAAGTTTCTCATTCTCCTGTGAACGTACACACGATCTGTTTGATCGGTGGAACCACGTTATATTATTTATGACTTTCTATCTACTTTGAAATATCTTCTTCTCTTCTTCACATTGTCTTAATAGATTATGTGGTTTGTTTTTGTTGTGCCGCCCAGTCGACCCGGTATACAGGCGTCCTCCCCTAAAATCACATCAATTGGTATCAGAGCAAGGTCAACGTGAAGATGTCTGCGATCAAGTTCGATATTCAGAAGTTCGATGGCGTCATCAATTTCAATAGGTGATATATTAGGATGAACACCATTCTTATCCAAAGCGGATTGAAGAAAGCACTATTTGGGGGGAGAAAAAGCCTCAAGACATAAAGGAAAAAACTTGACGAGAGTGAAATACACTTAGAGGGGGTGAATAGGTGTTTTGCTAATCAAATGCTATTTTAAAACTATTTATAATAAAATATGCAAACGGTCAATCAAAACAAGAATTGAAGCCGAATTCTCCGTGAAGGACTCTAGAACTCTTCTCTTTGATTCCTCTAGATAATGAGTTGAGATGCTCAATTGCCTCCTTATTGAGATTAGTATAAACCAATAGTAAAAGTTATAAATGAAACGCAAGTAATGAAATTAAGCAAGATGAAAAGCTACACAAGTATGAAATGTAAAAAGCAATAGAGAGTAAGGCACAAGCAATTACAAACACAAAGGATTTGTTCCGAGGTTCGAGCCACCGCTCTACATCCCCGCCCTTACCACTATGAAGGATTTCACTATCCTCTAAGGGACCTTCCACAAAGGGATTACAACTTGGTCTTCATAAGACCGGAGTACACAACTCTACCAACTCAACCCTCTACACAAGAGGTAGCATAAAGCCAATTGAGATTACAAAGCTCTTGGTGATCCAAAGAGATCACAAACACTCTCTTACGAACTTCCTATAAAGTAGGATATGAAGTGTAGCTTAATAAGTTAAGTGAGAGAATAAATTTAGTTGGAAGATGTGAAGAGTTTAAAAAACAACTGAAAATAGCTTTGAAAAGAAAGAACTTGAAGACTGAAATCTGGTAAAAACTTTTCTCTTTTGAAACAAACTTGAAAACTTGTAAACTTGTGTAAACTTCTTGTCTAAAAATCAAAACTAATGACCCGTATATATAGGCAATGAATAAATATCATTTGTAAGTCATACCAGGTCATTTAAGATGTGTTTAGACACTTGAAAACCAAAAATGCATGTTGGAATCCACTAAAAACAAAATAGATTCAAAAAACTAGCCGTTTTAGCCATCTGGCACATTGTCAGTCGACCGGCCGGTCGACCGCTGGCTGTTCAAAAAAAAAGAAACCAAAATGTCGGTCGACCGGGGTCGACCAACCAACCCTAACTAAGAGTTAGGGTCTCTCAGTCGGTCGACCGCAAGGGTTAGCCGTCGACCGGTCGGTTGGCCGACAACATGTATAAACATGCACGCCCCTAGGCCAAAGGCCCGGTCAACCGGTCGGTCGACCGTTTTGGCCTGAATCAGTCACCGATCCACCAGTCGATCGTCCGTTTTGGCATAAAACAATTTTCTTGATATATTTTGAGTTTCAAATAATTATCAAAATATTTTGTATTGGTTTATGGGTAATGTAGCAATGTCTAGGGGATGAAATATATATTTTAAACTTTTTATAAAATTTTGAAAAATTATGTGACATGTATCAAAAACCAAACATGCAAAATACCAATACTATCAAGACTTATATTTTTCGAAATTGTGTATTTTGTGTGTGTAACTTCTTGAGCTTCACAACTATATTCTACAGTTTAACTAATAATATCTTATAAGGTTCTAGATGACTACAACATCTTCAACCAGGTTTCTCCTTTAGCGACGTTTGAATGCTTTGAGATTTAATCCCGTATTTGAATATTCTTGAGTTTTCAATACCTTCTTTTAAAGGAAGAAAACTCCTTGAATCATTAGAATCCTGAAATATACTTAAACACTTAAACTTGATTAATACTAAATAACCACATATATTTTGTTATCATCAAAACCATAAAATCGGGTGATTGTAGCCTTGGGCCAACAATCTCCTCCTTCTTGATGATGACAAAACATATAAATTATTTTAAATAAAAGATGAAAAAAACCTAGAGGGGGGTGAATAGGTGTAAATGCTAATCTAGAAACTAAATGCGGAAGCTTAAAACAATTTGCAACAAACTTAATACAACCAACAAGTGTAGCCGAATTCCCCGTGAAGGGCTCTGGACTAACTCCTCTTAATTCCCCTAGATAAGGGTGAGGTGCTATATGAAGCTCTTGTGGTTAAGTATAAGTGAGGCACACACACAAGCAAGCCAAGCATATAAGGATGATCAATATGAAATAATGCAAGGCACAAATGCAAGCAAGTATGAATGATATGGTAATATGAATAATGCACAACACAATAATAAAGAGAGAGAGAGAGAGAGAGAGAGTTGAGAGTCAATGGATCAAACGCAAAGACAAAGATATGTTTCGAGGTTCGAGCCCCTAGCTCTACGTCCCCGCCTTCACCGAGAAGGATTTCTAATCCACTATCTCCCACCGAGGGAACCTCCACCGAGGAGGATTTGCTACAACACAAGGAGTACCGAACTCCTCTCTCAAACACCGCCTCACAACCGAGGGGTAGGCCCGTAGCCAAACAACCAAACTCAATCACCTCTACCGAAGAGGGATACAAACCAAATCCACTCCGATCAACCTCTACCAAAGAGGGATACAACAAATCAAGGAGGGTTTACAACTTGGAGGCTCAATCAAGCTCAAACACTTCTCTTTTCCACAAACAAGGATCCTAATAGATTAGGATAGAAGATATAGCTCAAGTGGAAAAACTAGGTGTTTGGAAAACAAAAACTCAAATAAAACACTTGGGAAAACTCTTTGTAAATAATAAAATTGAAGAACAAAACAAATCTCCCAGATTTCTATTTTCTTTGATTTTCCCAAACCCTAAAACACAAAACCAATTTGGAAGTTTAAAGCCCAAAAACACTTTTGAAAACTTGTTTTAAACACTAGAGAAACTCTGAAATTTTTCTTGTCAAAAATCTTATCAAAATCCCCAAAGAGATGGGGTATTTATAACCCAAACAGAAAAACTAGCCGTTAGGCTGATCTGGCAGCCTGACAGGCTGGCGGTCGACCGGCCGGTCGATCGCCAACGGTCATATTTATGACCGTTGGGGCTTCCGATCAACGCCCGGTCGACCGCCCAGATACAGAGAGCAAAGCTCTCTGGTCCGGTCGACCGGTCGACCCCACTGTGCTGCCAGACGTGCACAGCTCTGTGCACGTCGGTCGACCGCACGGTCGACTGGCCTTGGTGCGGTCGACCGAGCGGTCGACCGACCTGGCCTGTCAGCCAGTTCTGGGTCAGAAACTGGGGTTAAAATATTTCTAAAAATCTTATAAAAACTTCTAAAAATCCCCAAAAATAGTTTTCTCATTTTGCATTGATATATAAACATGTGATAAAAATTTCAACTCAAATATCAAGCAATTTGAACTATTTTTGTGTTTTATCATTTTTACCAAAACCAAAACTTGTATTTTATCAAACTTGGATTTTTCAATAAGGAAATCTGATTTTTCCTAAAACTCATGAATAGGCATATCAAAATAAGTTTGTCCATGTATGTATATCAAACACATCTAATATACATAAAAACATTTAAACTTATTTTGATCAATCTATTCATGAAAACAAATATCGGTTAAACTAAAAACCGAAAAACTATAAAACGTGTGTGTTGTGCACTTGAGCATATCAACTATTCTTATCTTTTCACATGGATCTAAAACACACAAACCTAAACTAGGATACCTAAGTCTTCTTGATGATCTTCCATCTTCAAGCCGACTCGATCCCAAACGTGATCCACCGAGTGCAAAGGTATGATCTTGATGTTCGGCACTGGAATCACCATGTGAAAGCTTCCAAACTCCTCTTTTTGAAGCAATCACCAACTAATATCTTGATCAATGATCTGTAACTAAAATCACAAGATTATTAGTAAACATAACTACATAGTTAATCATCATCAAAACTAGAGAGGAAGGCCTCCGGGCCAACAAAAGATAGGAAAGAGCTTGAAAAGCTCCCCTTCAAGTTATGTTATCTATCAAGTACAAGAAAATATTATGACTTTAAATGAATTGATAATATAAGCAAGTAACACATATATGCATATATAAAGATAATATCAATATAGAATAATATGCATATATAGCCTTACATCCTTCTAATCCTTCTTCCTCCAAAAACAATATATAAGTATAGTAAAGAGAATGGATATAGAATACTCAAAATAATATAATACCCAAAACAACTTAATAACTCCAATATATCTCCCCCTTTTTGTCATGCATCAAAGAGGGTAAAGACATCATCATAAAAGAGATATTAATTTGAATAATATATGAAAAAAAATTGAATATTTTTAAAACTTATGAATCCATAATACAAACATTTAGGCCACCACAAATAAATAAAAATCTATTATAATCTAGTGGTTTAGTAAAAATGTCCGTAAGTTGAAAATTGGTGAAAACATAATCAATTTCAATATCTCCTTTCTCATAGTGATCTTTAAGAAAGTGACATCAAATATCTATGTACTTGGTCTTATTATGTTGATTTGCATTTTTGGTCATATGAATGGTGCTAGTATTATTACAAAATATTTTAATATGGTCATAATGCAAATCATAGTCAAGGAGAGTATGTTTCATCCAAATGACTTGTGCACAATATGCCTTAGCCACAATATACTCCGCCTCGATATTTGATAGGGCTACGGAATTTTATTTCTTAAAAGACCACGAAAAAAACAATTTCCTAAAGATTGAAAAGTACCATTAGTGCTCTTCCTTTCCACTCTACAACCGGCATAGTCGATATCCGAATAACTCGTCATGGGAAATTGTTCAGTTTTTGAATACCACAAGCCCATTCGAATAGTGTCATTAAGGTATCTAATAATGCATTTTACCGCAATTAATTAGGACTCTTTAGGACAAGATTGAAATCTAGTACATAAACACACACTAAACATAATGTTAGGCCTACTAGCCGTCAAATAAAGTAAACTACCAATCATACTTCTATAAAGTTTAATGTCTACATTTATATATTGTTCATCCTTGTCAAGCTTTATTGTAGTGGCCATGGGAGTCTTACTTAGCTTTGCATCTTCAAATCCAAATATCCTGATGAGTTCTCTTGTGTACTTGGCTTGATTGATGAAAATCCTATCACTCCTTTGCTTGATTTGTAGTCCAGGGAAGTAGTTTAGCTCTCTCATCATAGACATCTCAAACTCATTCTTCATGCATGATTCAAATTCTTTACAAAACTTTTCATTAGTGGATCCAAAAATAATATCATCAACATAAATTTGAAAAATTAGGATATCACTATTTATATACTTTGTAAACAAAGTGGTATCAACTTTACCTTTAACAATATCATTTGAAATTAAAAAGTTGAAAGCCTTTCATACAAAGCCCATGGAGCTTATTTTAAACCATATAAAGCTTTATTAAGTTTGTAAATAAATCTGGATGTGTAAGATCAACAACACGGGGGGTTGTTCCTCTTCTATAAAACCATTTAAATAGCACTTTTGACATCCATTTGAAAAAGTTTGAAATCTTTAAAAGAGGCAAAGGCAAGTGTCATCCGTATGGCTTCAAGCCGTGCTGTGGGTGCAAAGGTTTTCTCAAAATTGATACCTTCGATTGGGGTGTAACGTTGGGCCACTAACCTAGTTTTATTTCTAATAACATTACCCGGCTCATCCAATTTATTCCTAAAGATTCATTTAGTACCAATAGTTGGTCTATCATGGGATCTAAGAATAAGATGACAAACTTAGTTACGCTAAATTGATTGAGCACTTCTTGCATTGCTTGCAACCAATATTAATCGGCCTCGACTTCGAGGATGTTTCCGGGCTCAATGTGTGAAATAAAGGAAAAAGGCCTACATAAATTATGGATTTTGGATCGAGTAGTTCCCCCCTTGGATACATCACCTATGATGAGATCTTTGGGATGATTTAAAACAAATCTCCAATCCTTTGAAAATGGTTGTATTAGCTCCACTTTAACCTCTTGAATTTCACCTTGTGCATTAATTTTTAGCTTTTCTTCTTCTATAGGTGAGTCCTTCAAGATTATCTTCTTCATGTCTTCACCTAAAGAATCAATCTCTATAATATTCTTCATAAAAGTATCAGACTCCTCAAACTTGACATGTATAGATTCTTCAATAGTCAAAGTAGATCTATTGAAAACTCTGTAGGCCTTACTAGTATTTGAATACCCAACAAATATGGCTTCATAAGATTTGATATCAAAATTTCCTAAATTATCTTTAGTGTTTAAATCAAATCATTTACAACCAAACTCTTTAAAGTAAGAAACATTAAGTTCTCTCAAATAGTAAATTTCAAATGAAGTTTTAGAAGTATTTTTACAAAAATAAATTCTATTTTAGATTAACATGATGTATTTACGGCCTCGGTCCATAAGTATTGAGGGAGTCCGTATTCATTTATCATTGTCCTACCCATTTCTTGAAGAGTATGATTCTTCCTTTCAACGACTCCATTTTGTTGTGGAGTTTTAGGATATCAAGTTTGATTCCATATTCTTCACAATAAGTGATGAAGGAATGGTTAATAAATTCACCCTCTCTATCACTTCTTATACGTAAAATCAGAATTTTTTTCTTTTTCAACTCTTTTTCTAAACACTTAAAAATGTGAAAAAGCTTGATCTTTGTGTTCTAAAAAGAAAACCCATGTAAAGCGAGAAAAGTCATCAATCAACACAAAGGCAAAACGATTTTCACTTAGACTTTTGATTTTAGTAGGACCAAACAAATTCATGTAAATTAACTCTAAAGGTCGTGATGTCATGATATCCTTGATAGTTTTGAAAGAGGACTTGGTTTGTTTCCCAAGTTGACACGCATCGCAAATGCGGTCCTTTTCAAATTTCAAATAAGGAATATCTTTTACCACTTCCCTATTGTTATTCTAGAAAAATCCCGCCTTTTCATTTTTTCCTCATAAAAAAAAACTCAACCAAATCAAATTTTCTAATCTACAAGAATGAAATGTTTGTTATGCTTAATATCTTTAGTTTAATCTGTATCTGTCTTAATTCTACCATGTGAATCGCTAGAAACATGTGAAGTGTATAGCTAAAACGAAAGTTTCGTAAGGGGACTCGAGCAGGCTACCATGAGACAAAAGATCTTCTTTCTAAAAGAGATTCGATTCGGAACTATTATATGTCCAAGGTCCAATATTGAAATCATTTCAGAGGTTTTCCCTTACTTTGTCCGTGTCAACAAACAATTCAAAATACCTCGACTTTTTCAGAACAGGTCCGAGTCAAATAGCAATGATTCGAAGCACTTCTTTTTACATTACACTATTTCGGAAACCCTGAAAAAAGCAGCAATCAATAGGATTTCCCTAATCCTCCCTTCCCGAAAGGAAGAACGTGAAATTCTTTTTCCTTTCCGCAGGGACCAGGAGATTGATCTAGCCATAAGAAGAATGCTTGGTATAAATAACTCACTTCATGGTCTTCGACCCCCTCAGTCACTACGAGTGCCCCCCGATCAGTGCAATGGGATGTGTCTATTTATCTATCTCTTGACTCGAAATGGGAGCAGTTTGAAAAAGGATCTTAGAGTGTCTAGGGTTGGGCCAGGAGGTCTCTTAACGCCTTCTTTTTTCTTCCCATCGGAGTTATTTCACAAAGACTTGCCATGGTAAGGGAGAAGGGGGAACAAGCACACTTGAAGAGCGCAGTACAACGGAGAGTTGTATGCTGCGTTCGGGAAGGATGAATCGCTCCCGAAAAAGAATCTATTGATTCTCTCCCAATTGGTTGGATCGTAGGTGCGATGATTTACTTCACGGGCGAGGTCTCTGGTTCAAGTCCAGGATGGCGATCAAACGAATTATGGCCTAGTCTCATATGCCATAACCAAGAATCTTCATTAAAAGCATTTAAACATGTAGCATTGCATTGTAAATTTGACATATCAATCATGTACACATTATTTTTATGAAAACTGAAAAGCACATATGCATTGGTTTGTTTAACTAAAACATTGTAAGTTAAATCATCAAAAATTACTTTAAAACCTCCATCACAAAGTTGACTGATACTCAAGAGGTTGTGCTTGAGACCATCAGCTAAAACAACAATTTTGATTGAAGGAGATGAGACAATTTTAATGTTATCTATACCGATGATTTTTCCTTTGGAATCATCTCCGAAGGTGACAGTGCCACCTTCATGGTACATTGATATGGTTGCAAAATTGTTGATATCTCATGTCATATGTTTTGAGCAATCGCTATCAAGATATCACCGCTCTCTATGTCTTGGAGCCATGATGTGTACCTACATCAAGTAATGAATTGATTAATTTTGGTACTCAAATTTTTTTGGGTCCTATAATGTTAGCATTTCGAACCCAAATGTGATCATTTAAAGTAATTATTTTATCAAAACAAATTTAGTTAAGTGATCTTTTCGGCCACAATAAGTGCATGAATAAACTCTACCATAAATAAAAGCATAATGGAGTGTGGGGTGTGAACATGTGTGTGTGTGCAGTGCGTCTAGCATGTGAACATGTGTGGTATGAACATGTTTCTTTGGAGTAAGTTTCTTAGGAAATATTGCCTCCAACCTATCTTTATCAAACTCACATTACTTTAATACATCACCTAAAGAATTAATTTTATTTTTTAGAATAAAAATCTCATTTTTATCAATTAACGAAATTTTTTTTACATGAAATTTTATATGCATCAAAATCTTTTTATGTGGATAAGAGTGTGGAAGATAAATCATCTTTTTTTAGAAAGAATAACAATTTTATTTTGAAGGGTTTCATTTTCTTTTTTCATTTTTAAATACTTATTTATGAGAAAATCATAGTTGTTAGACAACTCTTCAAAAGTCTCACCCAATTCATCTATTGTTAATTCACAATCGTCAAGTGAGAGTTCGGATGTTACCTTAGGTGTGTTATCATTAGCCATGAAACACATGTGTATCGTATTCACTTCTTCATCGGTTTCACTCTCCGAGTCCCCATGTAGCCTCGAGAGCCTTCTTTTTGTAGGCTTCTTAGAGGTTGAAGGTTTACTTTTGGTCTCTGGACAATCCGCAACCATGTGGCCCAGCTTCCGGTAATTGAAGTATATGACCTTCTTGTCTTCTTTTCTTTGTCATCTTCTTCTATTGTTAAATTTGGCCTTATTGTATATTCTTCTTATATTTTCACTGTAGGGAGATTTCTTCTTCATTCTCTTCTTCATCATCATCGTCGGAGATGGTGGGAGTATTTTTGAAAGCGATCGTCTTCTTCTTTTATGGTGCCATCTCTTCCTTTGCCTTCCTCTCCATTTCATGGGTCTTAAGGTTTTCTATAAAATCGATGAGCTCCATCTCTGTTTTATCATTTGGCTCCTTCAATGTAGTAGCCTTGACTTTCTATGAGGGTAGAAGAGCCGAATAACCTTCCTTACTGTTTGATTATTGTCAATGGCATCACCTAAAGAAGAAAGACCATTAGTTATTTTAGTAAATCTTGTTTATATGTCATCAATGGTGCCATTATCATGCATGGTGAAATTTTCATATTAGGAACGCAAGATATCAATTTTTGCTCTCTTGACTTATGACGTTCTTTCGTGTGTGACTACTAGGTGTGTCTAAATCTCGTAGGCGGATTTGCAATGGATGACCCTAGCAATATCGTCATCGTTCAAAGCTTGAAGAAAGGCATAATGTGTCTTAGCATTTATATCAAACTCCTTAGTGGAATATCAGATCAAGTGTCTTCATCACCAATGGGTACACTAAAGGCTTTAGTTACCGGTTTTGCAACTGCCTCCTAAGAATTGCAAAAATACGGTCATCTTAACCTTCCATATAGGAAAGTTAAGGCCATCAAACTTGGGAGAGGTCTTAATACCTTCGGCCATTTTTACTAAAGTGGATGAAGATGAAATTATGAAAGAAGTTATTAGCAATTAAGATCTCTCCAATATTGTTAAGCCAAAAACTAGAGACCAAGACTCTGATACCAATCGAAAAAAACCTAGGAATGTGTGTTTTGCTAATCAAATGATATTTTAAAATTATTTATGATGAAATATGCAAACGGTCACTCAAAATAAGAATTGAGGTCGAATTTTCCGTGAAGGCTATAAAACTTCTCCTCTTTGATTCCTCTAGATAATGAGTTGAGGTGCTCAATTGCCTCCTTGTTGAGATGAGTATAGACCGATAGTGAAAGTGATGAATGAAATGCAAGTAATGAAATTAAGTAAAATGAACAACTACACAAGTATGAAATGTAAAAAGAAATAGAGAGTAAGACAAAAGTAATCGCAAACACAAATGATTTGTTCTGAGGTTCGAGCCACCGCTCTACGTCCCCGCCTTCGCAACTATGAAGGATTTCACTATCCTATAAGGAATCTTCCACAAAGGGATTACAACTTGGTCTACACAAGACTGGAGTACACAACTCCACAAACTCAACCCTCTACACAAGAGGTAGCACAAAGCCAATTTAGGTTACAATGCTCTTGGTGATCCAAAGAGATCACAAACACTCTCTCTTACAACATCCTATAGAGTAGGATATGAAGTATAGCTCAAGAAGTTAAGTGAGAGAATAAATTCAGTTGGAAAGATGTGAAGAGTTTTAAAAATAACTGATAATAGCTTTGAAAAGAAAGAACTTGAAGATTGGAAGGTAGTAAAATTTTCTCTTTTGAAACAAACTTGAAAACTTGTAAACTTGTAAACTTCTTGTCTAAAAATCAAAACCAATGATCTATATATATAGGCAATGAATAAATATCATTTGTAAGTCATACCAGGTCATTTGGGTTGTGTTTAGACACTTGGAAACCAAAAATGCCCATTGGAATCCACTAAAAATAAAACAGATTCAAAAACTAGCTATTATAGCCATCTGGTAGGCGTTGGTTAACCGACCGGTCGACCGGCAGCTCATCCATAAAGGAGATGTTGGCTCCGGACGACCGGCCGGTCGACCACTCAGTTGTGAAAAAAAGAAACCAAAACGTTGGTCGACCGTGTCGACCTGACCCTAACCAAGAGTTAGGGTCTCTCAGTCGGTCGACCGCAAGGGTTAGCGGTCGACCGACAACGTGCACAAACATGTACGCCCCTAGGCCAAAGGCCCGGTCGACTGAGCGGTCGACTGTTTTGGCCTGAAACAATCACCGGTCGACTGGCCGATCGACCGTTTTGGCCTGAAACAGTTTTCTTGATATATTTTGAGTTTTAAATAATTTTTCAAAATATTTTGTATTGGTTTATGGGTAATGTAGCAATGTCTAGATGATGAAATACATGTTCTAAACTTGTTATAATTTTTTGAAAAATTATGAGGCATGTATCAAAACCAAACATGTAAAATATCAATACAATCAAAACTTGTATTTTCAAAATCGTGTATTTTGTTGGGTATTCTGCTTAACAAGAATCAATCTGACAACTAATCAAGATCACTGAGATATCAACAATCTAATTGGCCAGGTCGGCAAATATCAGGTGGGAGGTTTTCCGTTCAATAGAACGTTCCTTAATTTAAGAACCACCTTTCAATTTCCTTCCTTAGTTTAAGCACCAATTAGACTGAATCCAAGTCAGTCTCGATATACTGTAAAGTATATCCCCTGTATAAAGGACTTAATCCACTTATACAGTATCACTTAGACTGAATCTAAGTCAATCTCGATATACTGTAAAGTATATCCCCTGTATAAAGGACTTAGTCCACTTATACAGTATTTGAAGTGAGGTACGCTTACAGCGAATCTCCTTAAGACAATTACGTCCCCCGCACTGGTGCTAACGGGATAATGGACGCTGGTCTCCCAAGATACAACACTTCTTCACGGTATTTGGATAGCACTACCAAATTACCGTACGGTCGAACCGTAGTCAACCAGTACCTACACAGGATTAGCAAAACAGCGGTTATAACGACAAATTTCAAATGAATATTTGTCTTACTCTTTTGGAGGAACACCCACTGTTGAGGACGTAGGAAGGTTGAAGAATTTTGACAGAATCTCCTTTAGGAAGTCGCTTTGGATTCCCACTTCACTTGGAAGTCGCGGATTCCCACTTCGTTGGAAGTCGCTCTGGAAGTCGTGGATTCCCCACTTTGCTGGAGCCCAGTTCAGAACCGAAGTCTGAACTTATAGAGAGAGAGAGAGAGATCTTTCAAAAGAGAGAAAGAGTCTCAGATTTTGTTCTTTTCTCAATTGAGAACATGGAGTCCTTATATAGCGGAATAGGAGGGCCCAACAGGTTCGAACCCGAACGAAAGGTTGCACCCTTTCGACCCAACCGTTGCAACCTTTGGTTAGCCAACAGGTTCGCAACCTTTGGCAGTCCAACTGGTTCGCACCGTTTGGATCTGGCCTGGACTGGTTCATAACCTGCGACCCGATTCAAAAAGAATCAGGCCAGGTAGGGAAACCCAAGCCCAAGCCCAAGCCCGGACCCGAGCCCGAGCCCGAGCCCGAGCCCGGCCCGGCTCCGGCGCCGGCGCCGGCCGGCGGCCGCCGCCGCCGCCGCCGCCAGCGGCGGCGCGCGTGCGCGCACGTACGTACGTACGTGCATAGTTCCCTCCTTTTCGCGCGCGAAAACTCCAAGTACCCAAAGGGCACGCCCTTTGTTCTCAATTTTCTCTATATATACACCACAAACTTCCATCCCACGGCCAATGTGGGACTAAATGCTTTAAGCCACCTTTAGTCCCGTTTTGGCTTTGAATTAGGCAAACTTTGGACTTGAATATCTCATTCATTCGAAGTCGGAATTGAACATGTGAATATACCACGTTCATCACAAATGGAAGGAGAACACACTCCAACCATCATCCGGTTGATTCCATCAACGGATCTTGCCATAATTCAACTCGAAGATTCACCTTTATATTCTTCAATTCCAACAATCCCCCACAATGAATGAGAGATTCAAGGAATGACACACAAAGAGACTGACTCTATTGTGTAAGGTACTTGAGAAAAGAAACTGCATAAGGATAGGTGAACTAGGTCTTGAACCTTCCATAGTGAAAGCTTTATCGGACTTACTGGCTAATCAGTGAACTAGGTCTTGAACTGTTAGCCGTTAGTGTAAGTCAAGTCAACAAGCTTCACACAGTGACTTTCCAAATCAACTTTGGTTCTCTGTTGTGTCCGTTTTGGCCCTGGACATTCTTGGTTTCAGAGAGTATCTTTAGGGAATAACAGCCTCCATAGAGATTCCCAAAGAGCCGACCCAACTCTATACTCACATAGGTGATGGACCTATAAGAGTAGTCTACTCTACTCTACTTGTTTAGTAACAAGATATAGGCATCATTAAAAGCGTTAAGCTTATCCTTAACCCACTTGTAGAAAAGCACTTATGTGCACCATAGGAATGGATTGGAGTCAAGCTCCCAAGTGCTTACTTGCTGAGTCAATCATAACTAGTTTTTCCTCTTGAACTTAGTCCGTGGGATCTCCAGTCGCTAAGTGAGGTTTCCATTAAGCTGACTCGGTAAGGTTAGGCTTTTAGACCCATTCCCCTCGATGCGCAGTTTATACGCTCTCCACTTAAACCTTTAGTAAGCGGATCCGCTAAATTATCCTTTGACGATACAAAGTCAATAGAGATAATTCCATTTGAGAGCAACTGCTTCACGGTATTATGTCTACGACGAATATGTCTAGACTTACCGTTGTATATCACATTTTGTGCCCTAGATATAGCTGCTTGATTGTCGCAGTGTATACATATAGCGGGCACTGGCTTTTGCCACAACGGTATATCTTCTAAGAATTGTCGAAGCCATTCTGCTTCTTCTCCAGCCTTATCTAAGGCTATGAATTCTGATTCCATAGTGGAACGGGCAATACATGTTTGCTTAGAAGATTTCCATGATACCGCTGCTCCTGCTAGAGTAAATACGTATCCGCTAGTTGATTTTGATTCCTCAGAATCTGCAATCCATTAGCATCACTGTATCCTTCCAGTACAGGAGGATACTTTCCATATCTCAAGGCATATTCCTTGGTATGTGATACGTAACCCAATACTCGTAGTAGAGCGGTCCAATGTAGATCACTAGGATTACTAGTATATCTACTCAACTTGCTTACAGGTAAGCAATATCGGGTCTAGTGCAATTCATTAAATACATTAGACTTCCGATAATCTGCGAATACTCCAACTGGCGTATTCCAGTTCCTGTATTCTTGTGAAGGTGGACGTGTGGGAGAAAAGGATTTGTATTCTCTTTTATCCCATGATCCTTGAATCTTTCTATCATCTTATCTACGTAGTGAGATTGAGATAGACTGATTCCATCTGGTGTTCTAGTAATTTTAATTCCTAAAATTACATCAGCAACCCCCAGATCCTTCATATCAAAACTGTTGGATAACATTCTTTTAGTGGACTTAATAATCTCAATATTAGTCCCAAGTATCAACATGTCGTCTACATAAAGACAGACAATGATACATGCATCTCCAACTGTTTTCGTGTAAACACACTTATCGCATTCATTGATAGTGAATCCATTTTTGATCATGACACTATCAAATTTCTCATCCATTGTTTTGGAGCCTGTTTTAAACCGTATAAGGATTTTACCAATTTACACACCTTGTGTTCTTGGTTCTTGACTATAAATCCTTCTGGTTGCTCCATATAAATTTCTTCATTTAATTCACCATTTAAGAATGCAGTCTTGACATCCATTTGATGGATATCTAAGTTGTGCAATACTGCAATCGCAATCAACATCCGTATGGACGTTATTCTTGTTACTGGTGAATAAGTATCGAAGTAGTCAAGTCCTTCTATTTGTCGATAACCCTTGGCTACTAATCTAGCCTTGTACTTATCGATAGATCCATCGGGTTTTAATTTTCGTTTGAAAATCCACTTACACCCAATTGGTTTACTTCCAGGAGGCAAGTTTACCAATTCCCAAGTATGATTACTTAGTATGGATTCTATTTCGCTATTTATAGCTTCTTTCCACATTTGTGCTTCTGGGTTGACATAGCCTCTTTAAATGTTTGAGGCTCGCTCTCAATAGCGTATGCTATGAAATCTGGACCAAAAGATTTTGAGATTCTAGATCTCTGACTTCTTCTTGGTTCAATTTCCGCATTTACAATGGTTCCTCGGGGCTTTCGTCCCTGAACGCCATCTCGTGTGTTCTTTTTCCAGAAGTCTTATCTGCTTCCCGTTTGTACGGAAAGATATCTTCAAAGAACACAGCATCTCGAGATTCGATAATCATGTTTACATGAATATCTGGTATTTCTGATTTATGAACCAGAAACCTATAGGCACTACTATTCAAGGCATAGCCTATGAATACGCAGTCTATAGTTTTTGCTCCCAACTTAGTCTTTTTAGGTAATGGTGCTAGCACCTTTGCAAGGCACCCCACATTTTGAGGTAATGGTAGGAAGGTGTCCTTCCATGCCATAACTCGAATGGTATAAGACCAAGTTTCTTGTGGGGTTACTCTATTTAGAATATGATTTGCAGTTAATAGAGCTTCCCCCACAAGTTCTGCGGAGCTCCAGAACTTACGAGCATGGAATTAACCATCTCCTTCAAAGTTCTGTTCTTCCGTTCAGCAATTCCATTCTGCTGAGGAGTGTATGGTGCTGTAGTTTGATGTATTATACCAAAACTAGCACATAACTCACTAAAATCATTTGATTCATATTCTCCGCCTCTATCGGATTTTAGAATCTTGATTTTCTTGTTGAGTTGATTCTCAACTTCGGCTTTATATGTTGTAAAATATTTATTGCCTCATCCTTACTGTTTAAAAGATACACATAACAATATCTTGTACAGTCATCGATAAAAGTAATGAAATACTTTTTACCGCCTCTAGTTGGGATAAACTTCAAGTCACATAGATCGCTATGAATTAACCCTAAAGGTTCTGTATTTCGATCTATTGAGTGAAATGAATTTTTAGCCAACTTGGCCTCAACACAAACCTCACACTTGCGAATTTCTTCCAAGTTGAGTTTAGGAATATATCCCAGATTAGACAAGTTTTTCAAAGACTTGTAATTTACATGCCCTAATCTAGCATGCCACAAAATAGGAGACTCAAGCAAATAAACAGAAGAATTTTCTTTATTTATAAGCTTCGGGTACAGATACACAGACTTTTTGTCTACCACTGCAACATTGTCTTTAAAAAGACAATCAACAAGATTCTTGTTTTGTTTGAGACGGCTGCGACATTCATTCGCCTTATGCCCCTCTTTGTTGCAGATGTAGCAAGTTCCCTTGAAGCGCATGTTCTTGCCTTCTTGGACCTTGCCTTTGTACCCCTGGGAAGTCTTCTTCCGCTTTAAGCCTTTGGAAGTAGACGCTTTCCCCTTTGAGTCTTCGATCACATTGGCTTTTGCTTCGTAGGAGTTCTTACTGCTCCTTTTCTCGGACTTGCGGTTGTCCTCCTCTATACGAAGCCTCACAATGAGATCCTCCAACTTTAGCTCCTTTCTTTTGTGCTTCAGGTAGTTCTTGAAGTCTCTCCACGCAGGAGGGAGCTTCTCCACGATTGTTGCAACCTGAAAAGTTTCAGGAAGAATCATACCTTCGGCCTCTATTTCGTGCAAGATAAGTTGGAACTCTTGCACCTGACTGATGACAGTCTTGGTATCCACCATTTTGTACTCCAGAAATCGTCCAACGACGAACTTCTTGGTACCAGCATCCTCAGTCTTGTACTTCTTGTCAAGACTGATCCATAACGTCTTGCCGTTGTGATAGGACTGTAGACATTGTAAATAGAGTCATCCAGTCCATTTAAAACATAATTTCGGCAAAGGAAGTCACATTGAGTCCATGCATCAGTTGCAGGCTCTGGTGGATCTTCTTCCAGGAATCTGGCCAGATGAAGAGTGGTCAAGTAGAAGAGCATCTTCTGTTGCCACCTCTTGAATTCTGTGCCATCAAATTTTCCTGGCTTCTCCGGCTTCGGGTTAGGAAGTGGAGTAGGCATCAATGCTTGTAGCATGTTTGGTACTTACTTGAGCTATCTTGATTAGTCTCAGACATCTTTTCTGCAAGTTCAAGCAGAACAGAAGTGAGAAACAATAATGCCTTAAGATTGTTGGGTATTCTGCTTAACAAGAATCAATCTGACAACTAATCAAGATCACTGAGATATCAACAATCTAATTGGCCAGGTCGGCAAATATCAGGTGGGAGGTTTTCCGTTCAATAGAACGTTCCTTAATTTAAGAACCACCTTTCAATTTCCTTCCTTAGTTTAAGCACCAATTAGACTGAATCCAAGTCAGTCTCGATATACTGTAAAGTATATCCCCTGTATAAAGGACTTAATCCACTTATACAGTATCACTTAGACTGAATCTAAGTCAATCTCGATATACTGTAAAGTATATCCCCTGTATAAAGGACTTAGTCCACTTATACAGTATTTGAAGTGAGGTACGCTTACAGCGAATCTCCTTAAGACAATTACGTCCCCCGCACTGGTGCTAACGGGATAATGGACGCTGGTCTCCCAAGATACAACACTTCTTCACGGTATTTGGATAGCACTACCAAATTACCGTACGGTCGAACCGTAGTCAACCAGTACCTACACAGGATTAGCAAAACAGCGGTATAACGACAAATTTCAAATGAATATTTGTCTTACTCTTTTGGAGGAACACCCACTGTTGAGGACGTAGGAAGGTTGAAGAATTTTGACAGAATCTCCTTTAGGAAGTCGCTTTGGATTCCCACTTCACTTGGAAGTCGCGGATTCCCACTTCGTTGGAAGTCACTCTGGAAGTCGTGGATTCCCCACTTTGCTGGAGCCCAGTTCAGAACCGAAGTCTGAACTTATAGAGAGAGAGAGAGATCTTTCAAAAGAGAGAAAGAGTCTCAGATTTTGTTCTTTTCTCAATTGAGAACATGGAGTCCTTTATATAGCGGAATAGGAGGGCCCAACAGGTTCGAACCCGAACGAAAGGTTGCACCCTTTCGACCCAACCGTTGCAACCTTTGGTTAGCCAACAGGTTCGCAACCTTTGGCAGTCCAACTGGTTCGCACCCGTTGGCTGTCTAATTGGTTCGTAACTGTTGGCGGAGCGGGTCTGGTCGCACCGTTTGGATCTGGCCTGGACTGGTTCATAACCTGCGACCCGATTCAAAAGAATCAGGCCAGGTAGGGAAACCCAAGCCCAAGCCCGAGCCCAAGCCCGGCCCCGAGCCCGAGCCCGAGCCCGGCCCGGCTCCGGCCGGCCGGCCGCCGCCAGCGGCGGCGCGCGTGCGCGCACGTACGTACGTACGTGCATAGTTCCCTCCTTTTCGCGCGCGAAAACTCCAAGTACCCAAAGGGCACGCCCTTTGTTCTCAATTTTCTCTATATATACACCACAAACTTCCATCCCACGGCCAATGTGGGACTAAATGCTTAAGCCACCTTTAGTCCCGTTTTGGCTTTGAATTAGGCAAACTTTGGACTTGAATATCTCATTCATTCGAAGTCGGAATTGAACATGTGAATATACCACGTTCATCACAAATGGAAGGAGAACACACTCCAACCATCATCCGGTTGATTCCATCAACGGATCTTGCCATAATTCAACTCGAAGATTCACCTTTTATTCTTCAATTCCAACATATTTTGTGTGTGTAACTTCTTGAGCATCACAACTATATTCTACACTTTAACAAATTAATATCTTACGAGGCTCTAGGTGATTACAAGATCTTCAATCGGCTTCTCTTTTGGTGACGTTTGAATGCTTTGAGCTTTAATCTCGTAATTAAATCTTCTTGAGTCTTCAAGATCTTCCTTTAGAGGAAAAATTTTTCTTGAATCTTAAAATCCTGAAATATGCTTAAACACTTGAATTTGATTAGTACTAAATCACCACATATGTTTTTTTATCATCAAATCATAAAACTGGGTAATTGTATCCTTGGGCTAACAAAGAGTTGGTGGATGAGAAAGCCTTGACAGTATTGGATGAGTTTTCTACGGAGAAAACAGCGTCCTCGTTGTGGGGAGCGACTTCAAGACCACTATTAAAGAAGTCGTTAGCGAATCAGTTGATCTGAAGCAACATCTCTTTTTTCTCTGCATGCATGAAGGCACACCCATCAAATCTCACATTACAAAATTTTTCTCTATTATCAATGAACTAGATAAGATAAAGGTTAAGATAGAAGATGAGAATCAAGCACTTTTATTACTGTGTTCTTTACCTTCTTCATATAAGAACTTTAAGAAATCTATCATCTATGGAGACAAGTCAACAATCAAGATTAATGAGGTCAAAGAGCATTGCTCAATAAGGACAAATTGACACCCAGTTGACTGGTGAGTCTCATCATGATGATTCCGGACAAGATTATTATTCAAGGGAGAAGAATAATAATGAAAGTTTCACAGGTAACTCAAAACACAAGAATTTGGCGTGTGTAATTATATAAGAAGGGGCACATTAGATCTTAGTGTTGGCTTCGAAAGAAGAAACAACCAGATGCTAATATTAGTGAACTCTGGAGGAGATGAGGAACAGTGCGACGTTTTATCTGTTACAGACTGACGAGTTGGTAATAAAGATTGAAGGGTTATAGGTTTGAATGTGCATAGTATGTCAGTGCCAATAGGAAGATATTCTCTTCATACACTTCAGTTCAAGGGGAGAAGTCTTCAAGGAGAATTCTGCTATAAGCAAGGTGATTGGCGAAGGAACAATTCACTCATGATGGATGCATCACTACTCTTCAAGGCGTTCGTCATGTTCCCGAATCAAGATACAATCTCTATCTCTCTTGGAGCCCTACAAGGGGAAGGGTTCTGTTTCAGTTCAAAAGGTGATCTTATGAAAGTTTTCAAAGAGACTCGTGTGATATTTCAGGCCAAACGTGTCGGCAATGTGTATGTGTTGCAAAAATTCAAAAGTTACAGTTGGTGGATTGCAGTTATCCTCGGCTTAAGAAGCGACCGTTGTGAATAATCAGAGACTACAATAGTTTCGAGCTCAGATGTTAAGTTGCAACCTGAAGAGAGATTGGAACTAGGCGCGCAACAAGGTACTCCAGATCGTTACTTCTATGGTATGCAAAGTCTCATAAATCTTGTGTGGATCAAGAAGATCGTTGGGTGCTAAAATTCAGGTTGGGCTTGAACTTATTCGACCTAATCAAGTTGTGAACCCCATGAGGGGTATGGAGATGAGGGAGTGGGATGAAGAGAATGAAGTCAAGTTTGTTATATTGTGCTTGGATGCAAGCACATGGAGCATGGGGCTATTCTCAGACTTGAACGTATTTAAGTCAAGAGGGAAATTGTTAGGATTATGACGTAAATATGTCGTGAAGGTTGATTATATCAGGTCTGGTAGTTTTTTTATGGATCTATTTTGAGTCCGAATTAGACTCAAGTTTCCTTTATTCTGATTGATGGAGTTTGTTTAGGACTAGAAGAGTTCTGTGGTCTATAAATAACCCTTTAGGAGTAGCCTTCAATGTATTCCAAAAGAATCCAATGAATTTATAATTTCTAAGGGTGTAATTTATCTAGGCGAGAGATTCATGAGAGAAGCTTAGCCACAAGGATTCGCTGTTCTTGGCGACCATCAAGACCTTGTAATTTTTTCAGTGTGAGATGTAAGTAATTCTTATTGTACTTCCCCAAAATTTTAATAAAGTTTCTCCCTTCTCATATGGACGTACACGCGATCTGTTTGATCGGTAGTAGAACTACGTTATATTGTTTATGGCTTTCTATTTACTTTAGAATATCTTCTTATTCTTTTTTACCGTTGCCTTAGTAGATTCTATAGTTTGTGTGCCGCCCCAGTCGACCCGGTCGTGGGGGCGTCCTTCTGTGAAATCACATCAATATGCACATAGTTGGGTGAAAAGGAGCATATCATGAGGCTTTCTCTATATATTTATCTGTCTATCTAGAGAAGTGGATGGCCTAATATGGCGAGATTTCTTTACCCTAGCAATTTAGATACAAATGATGGACCATCTTCATCAAAGGATCTCTGTACTCATGTTTGTTCGTATTTTGAATTCCTCACATTCATTAGAGAAGACTATGTGATAAGATGGAGGAGATTTCATCAGATTCAGAAAGCAATGTGCACAGAAATGCATAGGGCCTTTGAAAGCCGATACCCACTTTCGATAACTCTGGCGAAGTTGTCAAAAATCTGAAACAGGCCAACTTTTGAGAGAACTATTGATAGCAGCAGCCACCTAGTCATATCCATACGTATCCGACCGAATTCTGATTCTGTTCAAATTGAATTCTGATTTCATTTTTGATCCAAACTCTGGGCAGTTGTTTTCCTATAAATATGAGATTGTTTCATTGGTTTCAATAAGCTTGAACCTTGATTCAACCCTTGTATTGAGATTTTGAGAGATCTTTGTGAGAGATCCTTATAAACTCTGTTTTATACTTCTCAAGTAAATAAGAATTTCCCCTTCCTCCCATAAAAATCTTATGTTCTTGATTTGTGCTCTTGCTCGTGTGATGTTCAAGATATATTGCTTACTATAGTAGATTACTCAGGGCTTTCACGACTGCAATTATTTTTTGGTGGTGTTTATCACAACAATTGATGTCAAAGCTATGGCTAGCAAGACGACCACAACGAAGTTCGAGGTGGAGAAATTCAACGGAAAGAATAAATTTCTGTTGTGAAAAAATGCGAGTAGCAGCGTTGCTCGTGAAGGAAGGCACTCATAAGGCCCTGCTTAGTGCGGAGAAGAAGCTGTCCAGGATGGAGGACGATGAGTGGGTGAATCTCGATGTTCGAACCAAGGCCGCTATTATTCTATGCCTATCAGATGAATTTCTTTACAATGTAATAAAAAAAGAAACAATTGCAGTATTATGGTGTAAGCTGAAAAGTCTCTACATAACAAAGAGTTTATCCAACAAACTCCTCTTGAACAAGCAGTTGTATAGTCTTCGGATGAAGGGAAGAACATCGGTTATAGCATCTCAATGCGTTCAATCAGATTTTGAGCGATCTTTTGGCACTGAAGGTGAAACTAGAAGAGTAAG
>JAVJIF010028754.1:0-71014 GCA_038442645.1 Agave tequilana | reverse complement strand
TTGAGCGTCCAACTCACTAGATCTGATTTGCGAATTACGCTCACTCCAAAGCACTCCAAAGCTAGATGAGATTGTGGTATCTTAAAATTTATCTTGACTCGAGGAAATATGTGCAGTTCTCCAGGAGCCTTTTTGGAGTAAGGAATTCTCGCAATGACAAGGTTTTCTCCATCAACCTTATCAGGGAGGAGCTTAGTAGCTCAAAAATTGACCGAGTGCTTTTGCTAAAACTAGAGGAAAATCTGGCCCAAACCTCTTCAGTATAGTATAGGGGCGTTGAGGATAAGGTGGTGAATGACATCCTGGTGCAATCCAGAAAACACAGGGAACAAGAGGGACAAATATTGTGCCTTCAAAGGTTTGTCAGTGCGAGTAGCATATCTTGCAAGGCCAGCCCCATGTTCCAGATGACCGAGGCCGCTTGATCAGTTAATATGCATGGATGGAGGCAGAGGTACGCCGAGGGGACTGTGAAACACTCCTAAAGAGTGTGGTTTCCAGATGACGATATGTGCCTCATGGGCGGTAGTCTAGCCTTGCAGCAGGGTATGTAGTTAGAGCAAGGGCCAGCGGATGATATGGGGACAGGACACACCGGAAGACACGGAGCCCAATTGCCATCGTTATGACGCTCTGTGTGCTGATCAAAGCATCTTGGTCTCCGGCTACTTCAACCAACGATGGGAATGTCATGGCAAGGGTTTTGTTCTCCCACACACCGCCGGTCCTTCCAGAATTTTAATATTTACAACCTTACCACAACATATGTGAAGGTGAAGGCCAAGTTTAACGTGCTTAACAGTATGGAGAACTTGTCGTCGTAATGGGGGAGCCAACCTAGCACGGTTTGCTAGAGATCTATGGGGCAACAGTGATGATAGTATTTTGATAGTATTTTTTTATCTATCAAACATTTGTTGCCAGTCTGTACGGCTAAGGGAGATCAGCTTCACGCAGGCCTAACTAGGTGAACTAGAAATAGTGTAGCTCATGGTGTAAGATCAGCAGTGCCGTTGTGCGACTAGTGCATCCAATTTTAAGGTTAACAAGCGAAGGGGGAATTTACAAGTTTCCAAGAGAAGAGTTGAAAACCAATATAACATCCCTAGACGGGGCTCGGGTTGGCTCCTTCACGCGAAGGATCGGGATGGTCCTTTGCGTTGTGGGTCATCCATCACAGCTGATAGACGAACTGGAGCGGGAGAGGGAAAAAATGTGTTTTGTGGTGAGGCCCACAAAACACATTTTTGTTTTTGTTTTTATCTCTCTTGCTCTAGGTTGTCGATCAACTGTGAGAGATGACCCACAACATGAAGGATCATCACCTAGTCCTTCACGCGAAAGGAGCCAACCCCAGCCCCCCTAGAGGGAGATGAACGGGATTCGAATAAAATAGATGATAGTGATGACATGGAGAGTTAAAAATGGAAGTAATTCATATTATTATAGAAATTATTGAATTTAAATAATATAACCTATTTTCATTGTCACATGGACGATATTTTACCCCCTTCTCTCTCTCATGTTAACGAGTTTATTTTTCAGAGAGTTGGAAAGTGTATTGAAAATAATATCATGTCATCACCATATATTCTTTTTATATCATTTGACTCTTTCTCCTTCGAAAAGTTTTTGAGTGTCATTCTAACTGAATCATCATTTTACAAAGCGTTTGCAGTAAATACACAAATGTAATAAAAATAAAATACTAAAAATATTATTGTTTGTAGGTATTAATGTACATAATGGACCAGGTGGATTTTTTCACACGTTTTACACATTTTACATATTGTCATCATGTTAGACCAGCTCCACACGTTTTACACATTTTATACATTGTCAATATGCTAGGCCAACTGGATTCTTTCACACATTTTACACATTTTAATGTTAGGATTCCATTGTTAGCATAGTTAGTATTATTAGACTAATTTGTATAGAAAAATCTTTCCATTCAAAGATGTAAGACCTTCTTTTTATATGTAATAAATAAGTAAAAAAAATGCAATTACACGTGACATATGTACAATATACCTTTTTTTCTAAGTATATGTACAATGTTCCCTTTTTTCCTAATTACATGTACACAACTAATTCTGATGTATATGCTACACCTGCTAAAAATATCATATGAGTCTCCTCTCTGCTCCTCCATTCCAAGACGCCACAAAGTACCAGTCTCATTTCAATAACCAAAAATAGGAGGAGATGAATATTGAAATTATAATTAGATAGTTCATTCCGTTTTAGTTACAAGAAATTATTGTAAATTAGCAAATGTCATTATTTCAAAGGTTGGATTCAAAGAAAGTTCTCAAATATCAAAGTGTTTTGTTATTATTATTTTTCATCACATGTCTAATATATCTTGGTAAAAAAAGAAAATATAGTAAAACTTTCTCATCTATTTGGGGGAACATTATGACAATGCTAGATTCATAATGTAGACTTCAGATAAATAAGATAAGGCTTACTATTATGCTGAGGCAAGGATTCGAACATTGCCCCTAACTATGAGAAAGGAGTGTTCTAACCACTTTACCACTCATCTGGAGACTATAAATCACCAAATCAAATGAGAAAATTTTAAAGCATTATTTTAATAATTTTTAATGAAAGTTTATGTAAAACTATTATTCATGGAGAAAGAGGAAAAAACCCCTAAACTAGATGTCCATAAAGTAAATAAAGACTAATAATTAAATAGATTTTCTTTATATTTCCAAATATATAACTTTTCCTTCATTTTCTTATACAATATTGTCCATCTCATTTAGTAATTCTTTGTGAATACCGTATTTAATTTTTCTATACTTATAGATCTAGAATGATAGTTAAAATTGTTGGAGTAAAAATATTACAATGAGAGCCTTTTATATAATATGTGGCATTAGAAGAGTCATGCAAGGAATTAACCATTTTAAATTTAGTTGGTTCAATAACATTACAAGAGAAAAAAAATCAAATCTAATGTGAATGAAGAAGAAGAAATTTTACAAATTAGCTGAGTTATAAAAATTGAGTTGAAACTACAGAACTAAGCCATGTTTGTTGTCTATGTTGTATGGTAAAAAAAGTGGTGCATTTTTACATTCTCATTGTACTAATTTCTCACCATAAAAATTGTAGAAGCTCCTAGGGCATAGGACAATTAGAATTATGTAAATCTTTTATGCTTCATGTAACAGAGTTGATTTTTTTTTCTTTTGTAAGGTATACTGAACTAACTACCTTTAAAACGGTAAATCATGAACGTGACTCTTATAATGATGCATATTATATAAAAAGACTCTCATTGTAAGAATATGACCTCAAGAACTTTTGAATTATCTTTCTAAATCTTTTAGAAAATAAAAAAATAAAAATGAAAGTTCACAAAGAATAATTGTCTGAGATGTATAATATTGTGTAAAAAAATTATGAAAAAATTATATATTGGGCATATAAAAATATCTACTTAATTATTAGAATCTTTATTTACTTAATAGTCTTTTATTTAGGTTTTGTCTCTTTCTCTATGGATAATACTTTTACATATTTTCACCAGAAAGCATTAAGGTAAATTATAGAAAACCTCTCTACAATTAGGAATTTGACATTTTACCTCTTGAATTATGAAAATTGTCAGTTCCCCCTTGATAGTAAATTCCATTTTTTTGTCCAAATGATCACATGAGTATCGTGCGACCTATTTAATTCCATTAACTAATTCAGTGTGTAATTTCTTTAGTAACAATGTTATTAATCCCAATCTTCTCCTAATTATCTTCTTTTCAAGAAAATGTTAATTAATTTGATATGATGTTGATGGTAGAGAGGAAGATTGGGTTGGGATGGTAGTGGAGTTATTGAAAAAAGAGGAGAAAGAGGGAGGCTTCGGGTAGATTTGTGCTAAAGTATAGATTTGCATTGGGAAATGATTTTGGTTTAGATGGTGGCGTGGGTGGAAAAAGGTATATGGTGGTGGTGGTATAAAATTCGAAGAGGAGGAAGAAATGTTGGTGGCGATTTTGAGGAGGAAGAAGAAGGATGAGGAGGTGATGCTGGATTTTAACAAATAAAATAAATTGAACTGGTGTTAAATTAAATTGAATTAATAATTTTACTAACAATTTTGATAATTAAAGATACAATTAAGATTGTGGGAGTAAAAAAATACGAGATCAATTTTAGGGGGGCATGATCCATTTTAACACAAAACGTAATAAAAGTTTTGCTAGGGGTGAAGTGTTCATAGTTCTGGGAGGTGAAGTGTCAATCCTCTGGTAATGAGGAATTTCTTCAATAACTCAAAACATTAAAATAACATTCTGAATTTTTCTCTATTAATTTGGTGATCTATAGGTTTTTGTCGTCCCCAATTAAGTGGTCTAGTGGTTAGAACACTCCATTTTCATAGTGGTGAGCAGTGTTCGAATTCTTCCTAAGCATAATAGTAAGCCTTATCCCATCTATTTGAGGTCAACATTACGTATCTCGCGTTATCATAATGTTTCCTCCAAATAGATGGGATAAAGCTTACTATATTTTTTTCCCTTTACCTAAGATATATTAGGCATGCTATGAAAAATAATAATTACAAAAATAATCAATATCTTGAGAACATTCTTTAAACCTAGGCTTTAACAATTGCAATTAATCTTGTACAATAAATTCTCATAACTAATAAAGTTATGAAAGACAGTTATGATTTCAAGATTTATCTTCTGTTTGTTGCTTATTGAGACCAATAGTTTGAGGAACCTTGGGAATGGAAGACCCAAGAGAAAAAGGCTCATATGTAACTTTTAGGAGGTGTAGCATATACATTAATACTGTGTATGTGTTTAGGAGAAAGAAAAGGTAATAATGTAGATACATTACTGTTGGGAATATGAAGAATATATGTGAATCTTTGAATTGAATTACGGCGAGATCCATTGATCGAATCAATCGGATGATGGTTGGAGTGTGTTCTCCTTCCATTGGGGATGAACGTGGTATATTCACATGTTTAATTCCGACTTCGAATGAATGAGATATTCAAGTCTAAAGATTACCTAATTTAAAGCCAAAATGGGACTAAAGGTAGCTAAAGCATTCAGTCCCACATTGGCCATGGGATGGAAATTTGAAGTGTTTAAATAGAGAAAAATGGGAACAAAGGGCGTGCCCTTTGGGTACTTGGAGTTTTCGCGCGCGATTGGGAGGAAACCATGCCCGCACATGTGCCCGCGCGCCGCCAGCGGCGCGCCGGGCACGGGCACAGGACCAAGACCGGGACCGGGTTCGGGTTCGGGTTCCCTACCCGGCCTGGTTCTTTTTGAACCGGGTCTCATGGGTATGGGTTACAGGAGCATACCCGCTCTGCTATCCGGATCCAAACCGCCCCGCGCAACGGCTGTATGTAAACCATCGTGGCAGTTGGGCTGTTGGACGGTTGTTGCGGTTGAAACGAACCGTTGCAACGGTTCAGACCGAACCGTTGCAACTGTTGGCTGGGTTCAGACCAAACTGCCCCTCCCAGAGCGCTATAAATAGCGCTTCGATTCTCTCAATTATGATACACCAACAAGAAATCTGCCTTCTGAACTCAGTCTGAAGGAAATCCTCTCTCTGATTCTTGAAGTAACATCCAAAAAAGGAAGCGGGAAATCTATAACTCGGTTTTCAAAGCAAGAGGGGATTCTGTAACTCAGTGTCCAAAGCAACTTCTAAGAGATTCTGTAACTCGGTTTCCAAAGCAAGTTGGGATTCTGCAACTCAGTTTCCAAAGCAACTTCAAGAGATTCTGCAAAATTCGTTCTGAAAGATGGCTCAGAAAATTCAACAGATTCTTTAGTAGAATTGTTGTCTGAATCTGGGACTTCCAAAGAAGAATATTCTTCTACTTTCCTTCTTCCTCTACAATGGGTGCTCCTCCAAAGTAAAGGCAAATATTCTCCTGAAATTTGTCTTAGTCCCGCTGCTTCAATAATCCTATGAAGGTACTGGTAACCACGGTTCGATCGTACGGTGATTTGGTAGTACTATCCAAATACCAAGAAGGAGTGTTGTATTATTGGGAGACCAGCGTCCAGTAACCCGTTAGCACCGGTGCGGGGGACGTAATTGTCTTAAGGAGATTCGCTTTAAACGTACCTCACTCCAAATACTGTATAAGTGAATTAATCTCTTTATACAGGGGATATATTGAATATCAGTATATTGAAACTGACTTATACCAGTCTAATTGGTGTTTAACCAAGGAAGGTAATTGAAAGGTGGTTCTTAAATTAAGGAACGTTCTATTGAACGGAAAACCTCCTACCTGATATTAACCGACCTAGCTAATTAGATTGGTGATATTTCAGTGATATTGATTAGTTGTCAGATTGATCCTAGAGCCAACAATCTTAAGACATTTATGATTTTGAAGTTTCTTACTTCTGTTCTGCTTGAACTTACAGAAAATGTCTGAGACTAATCAAGATAGCTCAAGAAAGACACCAAACATGCAGCTACAAGTTTTGATGCCTACTCCACTTCCTAATCCGAAGCTGGAGAAGCCAGAAAAATTTGATGGCACAGGATTCAAGAGGTGACAACAGAAGATGCTCTTCTACTTGATCACTCTGCATCTGGCCAAATTCCTGCAAGAAGATCTACCAGAACCCAAAACTGATCGGGACTCAGTCCTTGCAGTCGATGCATGGACTCAAGGTGACTTTCTTTGCCGAAACTATATTTTAAATGGACTGGATGACTCTCTTTACAATGTCTATAGTCCTACCATAATGGCAAAGAAGTTATGGGTCAGTCTTGATAAGAAGTACAAGACTGAGGATGTCGTTACCAAGAAGTTCATCGTAGGACAATTCTGGAGTACAAGATGGTGGACAACAAAACTGTGATCAGTCAGGTGCAAGAGTTCCAACTTATCTTGCATGAAATAGAAGCCGAAGGTATGATTCTATCTGAAACCTTTCAGGTTGCTACTATCGTGGAGAAACTCCCACCTGCGTGGAGAGATATCAAGAACTACCTGAAGCACAAGCGCAAGGAGCTGAAGTTGGAAGATCTCATTGTAAGGCTTCGAATCGAGGAGGACAACCGAAAGTCTGAGAAAAGGAGCAGTAAGAACTCCTATGAAGCCAAAACCAATGTGATCGAAGACTCAAAGGGGAAAGCGTCTACTTCCAAAGACTTAAAGCGAAAGAAGACTTCTCAGGGTACAAATGCAAGGCCAAGAAGGCAAGAACATGCGTTTCAAGGGAACCTGCTACATCTGCAATAAAGAAGGGCATAAGGCGAATGAATATCACAGCCATCTCAAAAAGAACAAGAAGAACCATCCACAGGCAAACTTGACCGACCATGCGTCGCCAAGCCTTTCAGCTGTGGTATCAGAGTGAATCTGACAACCAACAATAAGGATTGGTGGGTAGACACTGGGGCTACTCGGCACATCTGCTCTGAGAAATTATTATTCTCTGAATATCAAAAATTAGAGTAAGATGAGCAACTATTCATGAGAAACTCAGTCGTCTCCAAGGTTGAAGGAAAAGGCAAGGTCATCCTGAAGTGGACATTTAGGAAAGAGCTTTCTCTGAACGATGCGCTATATGTTCCAGATATCCGCAAGAATCTGATCTCTGGATCAATACTTAGTAAGAAAGAATTTAGAATGGTTTTTGAATCAGATAAATGTGTACTTACTAAGGGTGGGATGTATGTGGGAAAGGGTTATTTTGTTGATAGACTTTTTAAAGCCAATGTTGCAGTGGTGGATAAAAAGTCCGTGTATTTGTACCCAAAGCTTATAAATAAAGGAAAAAACTTCTGTTTATTTGCTTGAGTCTCCTACTTTATGGCATACTAGATTAGGGCATGTAAATTACAAGTCTTTAAAGAACTTGTCTAATCTAGGATATATTCCTAAACTCAACTTGGAAGAAATTCGCAAGTGTGAGATTTGTGTTGAGGCCAAGTTAACGAAAAATTCATTTCACTCAATTGATCGAAATACAGAACCTTTAGGGTTAATTCATAGCGATCTGTGTGACTTGAAATTTATGCCAACTAGAGGCGGTAAAAAGTATTTTATTACTTTTATTGATGACTGTACAAGATACTATTATGTGTATCTTTTAAACAGTAAGGATGAGGCAATGAATATGTTTATAACATATAAAGTCGAAGTTGAGAATCAACTCAATAAGAATATCAAGATTCTAAAATCCGATAGAGGCGGAGAATATGAATCAAATGATTTTAGTGAGTTATGTGCTAAATTTGGTATAATTCATCAAACAACAGCACCATATACTCCTCAGCAAAATGGAATTGCTGAATGGAAGAACAGAACTTTGAAGGAGATGGTCAATTCCATGCTCGTAAGTTCTGAAGCTCCGCAGAACTTGTAGGGGGAAGCTCTATTAACTGTAAATTATATTCTAAACAGAATAACCCACAAGAAACTTGATCTTATACCATTTGAGTTATGGTATGGAAGGATACCTTTCTACTATTACCTCAAAATGTGGGAGTGCCTTGCAAAGGTGCTAGCACCATTACCTAAAAAGACTAAGTTGGGAGAAAAAACTATGGACCGCATATTCATAGGCTATGCCTTGAATAGTAGTGCCTACATATTTCTGGTTCATAAATCAGAAATACCAAATATTCATGTAAACATGATTATCGAATCTAGAGATGTTGTGTTCTTTGAAGACATCTTTCCATACAAACGGGAAACAGATAAGACTTCTGGGAAAGAACACATGAGATGGCATTCAGGGACGAAAGCCCTGAGGAACCGATTGTTAATGTAGAAATTGAACCAAGAAGAAGTCAGAGATCTAAAATCTCAAAATCTTTTGGTCCAGATTTCATAGCATACGTTATTGAAAGCGAGCCTCAAACATTTAAAGATGATATGTCTACCCTAGAAGCTCAAATGTGAAAAGAAGCTATAAATAGCGAAATAGAATCCATACTAAGTAATCATACTTGGGAATTGGCAAACTTGCCTCCTGGCAGTAAACCAATTGGGTGTAAGTAGATTTTCAAAAGAAAATTAAAAGCTGATGGATCTATCGATAAGTACAAGGCTAGATTAGTAGCCAAAGGTTATCGATAAAAAAGGACTTGACTACTTCGATACTTATTCACTAGTAACAAGAATAACCTCCATTCGGATGTTGATTGCAATTGTAGTATTGCATAACTTAGATATCCATCAAATGTATGTCAAGACTGCATTCTTAAATGGTGAATTAAATGAAGAAATACATATGGAGCAACCTGAAGGATTTATAGTCAAGGGCCAAGAACACAAAGTGTGTAAATTGGTAAAATCCTTATACGGTCTAAAGCAGGCTCCAAAATAATGGCATGAGAAATTTGATAGTGTCATGATCAAAGATGGATTCACTATCAATGAATGCGATAAGTGTGTTTACACTAAAACAGTTGAAAATGCATGTATCATTGTTTGTCTTTATGTAGACGACATGTTGATACTTGGGACTAATATTGAAATTATTAAGTCCACTAAAAGAATGTTATCCAACAGTTTTGACATGAAGGATCTGGGGGTTGCTGATGTAATTTTAGGAATTAAAATCACCAGAACACTAGATGAAATCAGTCTATCTCAATCTCACTACGTGGATAAGAGATAGAAAGATTCAAGGATCTTGGGATAAAAGAGAATACAAATCCTTTTCTCTCACACATCCACCTTCATAAGAATACAGGAACTGGAATACGCCAGTTGTAGTATTCTCAGATTATCAGAAGTCTAATGTATTTGATGAATTATACTAGACCCGATATTGCTTAGCTGTAAGCAAGTTAAGCAGATACACTAGCAATCCTAGTGATCAACATTGGACTGCTCTACTAGAGTATTGGGTTACGTATCACATACCAAGGAATATGCCTTGAGATATGGATAGTATCCACCTGTACTTGAAGGATACAGTGATGCTAATTGGATTGCAGATTCTGAGGAATCAAAATTAACTAGCGGATACGTATTTACTCTAGGAGGAGCAGCGGTATCCTGAAAAATCTTTCAAACAAACATGTATTGCCCGTTCTACTATGAAATTAGAATTCATAGTCTTAGATAAGGCTGGAGAAGAAGCAGAATGGGTTCGACAATTTTGGAAGATATATCATTATGGCAAACGCCAGTGCCCGCTATATGCATACATTGCGATAATCAAGCAGCTATATCTAGGGCACAAAATATTATATACAACGATAAGTCTAGACATATTCGTCGTAGACATAATACTGTTAAGCAGTTACTCTCAAATGAAATTATCTCTATTGACTTTGTCTCGTCAAAAGATAATTTAGTGGATCCGCTTACTAAAGGTTTAAGTAGAGAGCGTATAAACTGCGCATCGAGGGGAATGGGTCTAAAAGCCTAACCTTACCGAGTCAGCTTAATGGAAACCTCACTTAGCGAATGGAGATCCCACGGACAAAGTTCAAGAGGAAAAACTAGTTATGATTGACTCAGCAAGTAAGCACTTAGGAGCTTGACTCCAATCTATTCCTAAGGTGCACATAAGTGCTTTCTACAAGTGGATTAAGGATAAGCTTAACGCTTTTAATGATGCCTATATCTTGTTACTAAACAAGTAGAGTAGAGTAGACTACTCTTAATAGGACGATCACCTATGTGAATATAGAGTTGGTCGGCTCTTTGAAAATATCTATGGAGGCTGTTATTCCCTAAAGATACTCTCTGAAACCAAGAATGTCTAGGGCCAAAATGGACACAACCGAGAACCAAAGTTGATTTGGAAAGTCACTGTGTGAAACTTGTTGACTTGGCTTACACTAACGGCTAACAGTTCAAGACCTAGTTCACTGATTAGCCAGTAAGTCCGATAAAGTTTTCGCTATGGAAGGTTTAAGACCTAGTTCACCTATCCTGATGCAGTTTCTTTTCTAAAGTATTTTTCACAATAGAGTCAGTCTCTTTGTCTGTCAATTCCTTGAATCTCCATTCATTGTAGGGGATTATTAGGAATATGAAGAATATATGTGAATCTTTGAATTGAATTACGGCGAAATCCGTTGATCGAATTAATTGGATGATGGTTGGAGTGTGTTCTCCTTCCATTGGGGATGAAGGTAGTATATTCACATGTTCAATTCCGACTTTGAATGAATGAGATATTCAAGTCTAAATATTGCCTAATTCAAAGCCAAAATGGGACTAAAGGTAGGTAAAAGCATTTAGTCCTACATTGGCCATGGGATGGAAGTTTGAAGTGTTTAAATAGAAAAAAAAATGGGAACAAAGGGCGTGCCCTTTGGGTAGTTGGAGTTTTCGCGCGTGATTGGGAGGAAACCATGCCCGCACATGCGCGCGCCGCCGATGGCGGCAGCAGGCAGCCGGCCGGCGCAGGCGCCGGTGCCGGTGCCAGGGATCGGGACCGGGTCTGGGTCTAGGTTCGGGTTCCCTACCCGGCCTGGTTCTTTTTGAACTGGGTCTCACGGGTATGGGTTACGCGGAGCATACCCGCTCCGCTATCCGGATCCGAACCCCCGCGCAATGGCTGTCTGTAAACCGTCGCAGCAGTTGGACGGTTGTTGCGGTTAAAACGAACCGTTGCAACGGTTCAGACCGAACCATTGCAACTGTTGGTTGGGTTTGGACCAAAATGCCCCTCCCGGAGCGCTATAAATAGCGCTCCGATTTCTCAATTAAGACACACCAACAAGAAATCTACCTTTTGAACTCAGTCTGAAGGAGATCCTCTCTCTCTCTCACATTCTTGAAGTAACTTCCAAAAAGGAAAGCGGGAAATCTGTAACTCGATTTTCAAAGCAAGTGGGGATTCTGCAACTAAGTTTCCAAAGCAACTTCAAAGAGATTCTGCAAAATTCGTTCTAAAAGAGGGCTCAGAAAATTCAACAGATTCTTTAGTAGAATTGTTATCTGAATCTGGGACTTCCAAAGAAGAATATTCTTCTACCTTCCTTCTTCCTCTACAGTGGGTGCTCCTCCAAAGTAAAGGCAAATATTCTCCCGAAATTTGTCTTACTCTCGCTGCTTCAATAATCCTGTGAAGGTACTGGTTAATTACGATTCGACCGTACGGTGATTTGGTAATGCTATCCAAATACGTGAAGGATTGTTGTATCTGGGAGACCAGCGTCCAGTAACCCGTTAGCACTGGTGCGGGGGACGTAATTGTCTTAAGGAGATTCGCTTTAAGCGTACCTCACTCCAAGTACTGTATAAGTGAAATAATTTCTTTATACAGGGGATATACTGAATATCAGTATATTGAGACTGACTTATACCAGTCTAATTGGTGTTTAACCAAGGAAGGTAATTAAAAGGTGGTTCTTAAATTAAGGAACATTCTATTGAACGAAAAACCTCCCACCTGATATTAACTGACCTGACCAATTAGATTAGTGATATTTCAGTGATATTGATAGTTGTCAGATTGATCCTAGAGACAACAATTACATGTACTTATAGTTTTTCTAAAGTTATATGCTAAGCTCCAATATCCTTCTTGATTGAACCTGAGCCCATTTCATTTCATGTTTAATGTATCATTCGGTGGAACGTTGTAGCAATATGAGGGGCAATAGATAAGAGTAAACTTGTTTATCCTAACATCTACCCGTTTAACTATTAATTAATTTAAATAAATAAATAATATTAGTGTAATTTTATGACATAATCTTTCGCTTTTGCAATCTTTTTTTTAGGTGAACCGTAAATGAAATAATAAATTAATGTGTACTTATATGGTTTTGATAAAGTATGGTTTTGTTGGTTCTTATATTTTATTTTTCTCAATGGTTGTTCACTAACTAGTGCTTAGTTTTAGATGGTCTTCATTTATCCATGTACTCATCTATGACTTATGATAATCGAAATTCCTATAACTGACGGGATGGTAATTGTTCTATAATCTTTTTCTTTGTATTTTTTTTTTCTTTCAATCACTTGAATTATTTTACTCATTTACTTGTTTTTCCTATGAAAAGAAGAAAATTCTATAACTATATTATAGGGTAAATATAATTTATAAACTAGTTTACAGTAAAACTAAAGAGTTGGATATTTAAGATACAGGAAAGAAATTGCTGGTTCTGTTGGTGACACACAAGTTAATCAATTTGTTGACATAATTTCTACATCTACTAATATTATAAGACAATAGGATTTAATAAACATGTAGGTGAGTGTTCATTCAAGCAATTGATTAAACAATAATGAATTAGAATACATCTAATTAAAAGAGAAAACATAACTTGTTCAACTTAAATAGTCTTTATCAGAGAAACCAATAATGTAGAATATTGATCTCAAAAGTATTCTGAGAAAATCTGGATCCTCCTCAATTTACTGTTTGAAACCTAACCAGCTAGATCTAATATAAGCGGAGGTAAAAATAAGATTGGATCTCATACCTGCAAGCGAGAAATCTCATTCATAATCATATGAATCCCACAGGTAAGAAATGCATGCTAAGGGCTCAAGCTGTCTCCTTGTAATTCCTAATACAATCAATCGCTTTTGAAATCTCCCCAGTTAGGGTTTTTGATATTTCTCAATTAGAGTAATTGATCTCTATTTATAGAGCTTAAAACCCTAGGGTTTGTGCGCGTGTGTGCGCACATGCGATATATGAGTTGACAATTTGATTTTTTTTTAGCTCTCTTACAACACTATGGAAAATTCTTGTTACCCTGGAATATATCAATTAGGAGGGGCCTCAAAACTCATTAAATTTTATTACCATACTCAATGCATGGGGATGTAGTGAAGACGAAGTAACCATTTTGATTATTTTAATTTTCAAGAACTTGACATCTATGATTGTGGATGTGAGGTCGATGGTGGATGCTAACATAAATAATTGGTAAAATAAGGCCGATAATATGGGGGGAAGAATTTTTTTATTTGTTATGTATTAATTAAAAGATCTATTTAAAATTCAGTGTGACACGATCTAGAAGTTTTAGAATCCAATATGGATATGAAAGTAGCGCACCTTGTTTACTATTATAGTATGAATAATTATTTTAATCAATTTAACACATCTTTATATCTGTAGGGGTCAAAATTTGACCCTCTAAGAATGACGCCATGTGTCTAAGTAATCAAAAGTCCCCGTCATTCTAGAACCATTCCAGAAGCAGCTCTTCATCCTAAGGATACTTCCATTCAAATAGCTCTAATGCTCCCAACTGACCCAGAGCTATTCCCATTTCAGAGAATTCAACTCCGCCAAGATCACCTCGACAACAGATCGTCACTGATCTCCGTCTTCAGTTACACCTCGGCAACAGATCATCTTGATCTCCACCGACAGTTTCACGGCCTGATCTTCCTTCACGTTCATAACGTAAAGCCCTCCAGCCTGGGCAGTTATGGACAGTGGCGGATTTTTCTGCATGTAACCTCAATAATCAAGCGTCAATAATCACGGTCGTTACAACAAATTTACACGTACAGATCATGCGGTTTATAGAATCGCGCCTGTACCATCTGCCCCCACGCACGCAGATCTGATCAAAATAAATGAACCTTCTCCTTCAACGAGGAGGAGACTTTTTTCTTGACCCTTTGGCTTCCAACTAAGCTCAATACTGAGACTAGGACACTCAATTCCTGTAATTCTTATAACTTACAGATTATAGTGGATCTTCCTTCTCCTCTCCATGGGTTTCCCCGATTTAGATTTTCATCTAAAAATATTGTGTCTCTTTTGTGTTGTGCATTATTTCTTCGTAATGACCACTCAACTCTACCCTCGCTTGTATGAGGATGGAACATTCGATGGCTCGCAGCGAAAAATCTCCACCACACTATCATTCTTTAGTTCAAATTTTATAATGAGAGGATTTTTTATTTTAGTTGATTCACTTTGGGCCCGTTTGATTTGATGGAAGTGGAAGCAGAAGGTGTAAGTGGGAAATGAGGATAGAAAATATGGAAGTGTAGTGAATAATTGAGATTTGTACAATTCTCATTTCCAGTATTTGATTGTAATGTGAAAATGTAATGAAAAAGTATACCGTGTTTTCAGTATTTGGCCAGTAATGTAGAAGTGGAAGTAGGAAAGTTCACCACAAACTTGATTATAAAATAATATTAAATTAAATATTAATTTTGAAATAACATTTTTAGGCCATGAAAAAGACCATGTGTAGTTCCTATCAAGAAAAAGTGAACCGACAACAAAACACATGGTTTTTTTTTTTGTGTAAAATTGAGAGATGACATATTTTTTTAATAGATTTGGATCCCCACATTTGCCTCTTTTTATATAATATGTCAATCTTAATTGTCCACCTAGAATTTTACTAGAGAGAGTAAACATCATACTTTGTGAATCATGCTCGCTTTAAAAGCACTTTTGTTGATAGTAATTTTCATGTACAAGTAAATAGTTACTGTTATCCTATCTGGTTAACAATGAGTTTATAGCTGTGAACGAGTGTGTGTGTGTGTGTGTGTGAGAGAGAGAGAGAGAGAGAGAGAGAGGACAAGGGGATTCCCTTCAGTACGTTAGCCAAGTGGATTCCCTTCCAATACGTAAGCCAAATTAATTCATGATAAGACCATGAATCTTCGCTAATAAATTGAAAGTTTCTTATTGGCTACTTATACCCGTGCATGTAATTAACTAAAGTACAAACCTCATCATTTTCTCAAACCCTACAAAGTAACGTACAAGCAAGAACACACCACCATCAGGCTCCATGGATCCAGTCAAACTCCAAACCCCTCCTCTCTTCTCTCTTGCATCTCTCCTGCTCCTCCTCCTCCAAATCAACTCTGCTGCAGTCACCAACACAAGCCTCACCGTCGAGCTCATCCACCGCGACTCCATCCACTCCCCTCTCTACACCGGCAACCTCACCGATGACCAAAGGATCCGAAGGCTGGTCCACTTCTCTCAGTCTCATCTCCTCTCCATCAAATCACGGACGATGGGATCTGCGCGAGGTCTGACCATCCGCCCAACCTTGAACTACGACAAATTCGTTTACCTGGTGAGAGCTGAAATCGGCACCAGTACACCTCCGACCAGCCTCTACCTCATGCTAGACACCGGAAGCAATCTGATATGGACTCAGACCGAACAATGCTCTCCATGTTTCCCACAAGACGGGCCCATATACGACCCAAAAACATCTCCCACCTTCTCCCCACTCCCTGAGGACCATCCTTTCTGCACAGATTACAAGGACGGGGGATGCCTCTTCTTCGTCAGGTATCAATTAATATACAACGTCATACTTTTTGGACTCACAGTGAACTGAAAAGAGACGACAACGTGTGAACGCTGAATTGACGCTCTTATTATATGTATGTTTCTCACACATATAAACCAGATCCCAGTAACGTGGGCGCTTTTCTTAAAAAATTATGTGCGCGAACTGGGGTTTAGGTGTATGTGTTATTCTCTTAGAGTCAAAAAAAAAAATTGCAAACTATTGTACATGTAGGTACGCCGATGGAAGCTCCACCGCAGGTATCCTGGCAAGTGAGTCCTTCACCCTAGAGTCGAGCTCCGGGGGCAACGAGACGATCCAGGGCTTGATCTTCGGCTGCTCCTATGTTTCCAGCGAGGAGATGTTCGTGAGCACACGGGTTGGTGGGATGCTGGGGATGGGCCGAGGCGCGCAGTCCTTCGCAATGCAGGTTGCCAGGCTCACAGGCAACCGCTTCTCCTACTGCATGGTCCATCTGCTTTCTCCCAGGTCCAGCTACTTGAGGTTCGGCAGCGATGTTTCCCTGCCAGCAAACGCACCAAGCACACCGTTCTTGCAAAACCCGTTTGTGAACTTAACCACTGATTATTATCTTAGACTGATTGATATCAGCGTGGACGGGCAGCGCCTGAACCTGCCAGTTGAGACCTTCCTCCTGCGTCAGGATGGAAGCGGGGTTGCATCATTGACTCAGGAGCGGCGGTCTCTCATCTCATCACACGGCCTTTGACGCTGTGAAGAGATCGCTGATGGATTACTTCGAGAAACTCAATGTCCCAATGGCGAGCGGAAGGGACATTGGCCTGGATCTGTGTTATTGGTGGTCGAGAAATTTTACGGCGTATCCGTCCATGGACTTGCACTTCCTAGGGGCAGATCTACATTTGGGGCCCGGAAGCTTGTTCTACATGGCTAGAGGAGGTGAGAGGTTTTGCCTCTTCATGTTGGCAGCAGATGATCTCACTGCCGTTGGAGCTGCGCAGCAGCAGAATTACCAATTCGTGTATGATTTGGGAGGGAAGTTCTCTCTTTTGTTCCAGAGAATTGCGCTGGTAGTTGAGACGCTGCACTGTTGTGAGATTGTAACTCCAATCTTAATAATAAAGAATGAGTTAAGAAAAAGATTTTTCCAATACTATAGGCGGATAGAAAAGAAAGATATAGATTTTAACTGATACTTGGTTTATTTTTAGGTAGATTACTTTTTGATCAAATGTTTGACTCAAATACACGTCTACACATTTTCTAAACATGCATTCTCTAGTAATATTAGTAGAGATAATGATTTATGTCAACATATTAATTTGTAATTTTCCTATCCTTGTACATACCCACAAAATATGAACCTACAATGTCTTCCTATGCCCTTCCATTCGAGGGGATACTTCAAACATGTAGTCAAATACCTTTTCAAGTATTTAGGGGCGGACCCACATATAGCTCAGTGTGAGTGGATGCCCGCGCTAAATTATAATGAAATAATTTTTTTATATATATAATCTCTTCTTTTTTAGTTTGTTTGCAAACTCCTACAAACAAATCATTGGCTCCTTTCTTGAACCAGTCACATATCACCCGAATCAACCGTGATCGCTCCCCCTTGATCCGAAATCGCCAATGTCGATGTGTGCCCCGAAGAGGGACCCCGTGAAAGCACACCTAGAAGGGGGTGAATAGGTGTAGTGCTAATCTAAAAATAAATAATGCGGAATTAAAATTAAATGCTAAACACACACTATGTGTAAGGAGGAGTGAGTCTGAATTCTACGTGAAAGGCTCTGAAACTTCTCCTTGAAAAATCACCTAGAGGGGGGTGAATAGGTGACGATGCTAATCTAGTGAACTTAATGCGAAATTTAAAAACTAATTGCAATTCACACTCAAGTGCTATCAACAAGTGATGCACACAACCAAGCCAAGCAAATATGAATGAGCAATATAAATAGATGCAAGGCACAAAGTAAAGAGAGAGTTAGAGAGAGTCAATGGATCAAGCGCAAACGACAAGATATGTTCCGAGGTTCGAGCACCCAGCTCTACATCCCCGCCTTCGACACACGAAGGATTTTCAATCCACTAGCTTGTCCACAAAGGACTCCCACAAAGGGAACCTCCACCGAGGATTTGGGGCAATCACAATTACAAGGAGTACCCAACTCCTCCCTTACAAACCACAACCTCCTCTTGAGGCAAACTTCAAACCAACAACAACCTCCTCCTTGAGGCAAGCTCAACCCAATACAAAGATCACCTCACAACCTTGAGGGATACAACCCAATAGCAAATCTTCCTCAACACAATGAGGGAAAGGCACAAAGCCAAGCTAAATAGGGTTTACAACTTAGTGGTTTCAAACAACAACCACAAAACAATCTCTTTTTCCCACACAAAATCCTATAGAGAAGATAGTAGATTTTAGCTCAAGTGTGGAGAAAACCAAGAGATTTGAAACCAGCAACTCAAAGAAAATCTTTGAGAAATAAATGAAACCAAGATAGAGAAGTTCAATTCAAAAGCTTTTCCCAAAACATTTTCTTTGATTTTTCAAACCCTAAAGAAAACACCAAAAAGATTGTTCGATTTGAATCCAAAAACCTATTTTGATTGCAGCAAAAACACCTGAGAGAATGAAAATTTTAGCCCAAAAATTCTTAGAGAAAAACTCTTACAAATGGGGTATTTATAGGCAAATCTGGAAAATAGCCGTTGGCTGTAATTTTTGCCAGAATTACCCTGACGGTCGACCGCCCGGTCGACCGCCCAACGGTCAATTTTGACCCGTTGGCGCTAGCGGTCGACCGCCCGGTCGACCCAAACAAACAGAGAGCAAACCTGCTCTCAGTCGGTCGACCGGCACGGTCGACCGGCTAAAGGTGTAGCCAGCGTGCACGTTTCTGTGCATGTCGGTCGACCCATACGGTCGACCGATCAGCCTGGCAGACACCAAAATAGGTCAGAAATCTGGGGGAAATAAATGTCCAATAAATTCTTATAAACTACTAAAAATCCCCAAAAATAGTTTTGTCAAATTGCATTGATATATAAACATGTGATAAAAGTTTTGACTCAAATATCAAGCAATTAAAACTATTTTTATGTCTTTTCATTTTTACCAAAAACCAAAAACTGTATTTTCTAAAACTTGAATTTTGAATAGAAAATACGTTTTGTCCAAAACACTTCCAGATACAAAAACATGATAATTAAATACTTTGAAGCATGATGCATATGGATAGAAATCCAATATACATGAAACAAATATATATCATAGTTTTTGTCAATAATTCCAAAATATGTTTTGTCAAAAATACCAAAACATATAACACATGAATAAAGGAGTCAAAACTAAGTTTGTCTAGGAAATTAAAGCATGCATGTATATAGAACAAATCATATATACATTAAACCATGTAAACTTATTTTGATCTATCTATTCATGAAAACCAAGATCGGTAAACCTAAAACCGAAAACCAAAAACCAATATTCAAAACATGAAACGTGTGTGTTGTGAACTTGAGCATTATCATACTATTCTAATCTTTACAATTAGGATCTAAACCCAAAACTAAACTATGGTACCGATGTCTTCTTGTAGAGCGCAATCTCTAAACCGACTCGATCCAAAACTCTTTGATCCACCGAGCAAGTGCTATATATGATCTTTGACGCTTGGGCTCTTGAATCAACATGTGGGTAGCTTCCAAATCATCTTATTGAAGCTAATCACCTACTAATAACTTGATTAAAGATCTGAAACTAAAATCACAAGATTATTAGTACACATAACTACATGAGTTAATCATCATCAAAACTAGAGTGGAAGGCCTTTGGGCCAACACTCCTCACTATTCCTCTAAATTACGAGTTGAGATACTTCAATAGCTCTCTTGGTTGAAAACAAGTGTGAGCACACAAACAATATCAAGCATGTATGAATATATGAGCAAGTATAGTAATGTAACATATAAAGAGAGAGAAAGATTCAAACGCAAATGCAAAGATATGTTTCGAGGTTTGAGCCACTGCTCTACATTTTCGCATTCACACAAAAAGATTTCCAATATATCCATCAAGGACCTCCACAAAGGAACCTCTACCGAGGAATTACAACTTACAAAACGGGAGTACACAACTCCAACTCTCTCACACCTCTATACAAGAGGGTAGGCACAAAGCCAAACACGAAGCAAAGAAGAAATACAACTTGGTGATTCAATGATCACAAACACAACTTGGTGATCTCAAAAGACCATAAACAGAAGCCTCTTACAATACAAGATCCTAGAGGATAAATTTTGAATGAAGAACTCAAGTATGTGTGTGAATAAAGTTTATGAAAAAGAAACACAAAGAGAAAATACTGAGAAAACTCTAAAAATGATATAGAAATTTAGTGTAAGTACTAGAATCCTAAAACTTATTTTCTTATAATTTTCTAAAACTTTGAAACTAAATAAAGATATAGAGTTTTTGGCTCAAAACTTCTTTAAAAATTTGTTGCAAAAACACTATAGAAGATGGGGAAATTGCTCTTGAAAAACTTATACAAAACTGAAGGGTCACCTAGAGGGGGGGTGAATAGGTGAAGGCTAATCTAATGGTCACTTAATGATGAATTATGCAAATAATGCGGAAGCTAAAAACAATTATGACCTAATTAAATTTTTACACTAAACACTATGTATAACACAAGAGTGTTGTTGAAGTCCCCGTGAAGGGCTCTGGACAAACTCCTCTAGATTCCCCTTGAATGGGTTTAGGTGCCGCGTTGGCTCTCTTGGTTAAATACAAGTGTTAGACAACAAACCCAAGCAAGTATACAATATGAGCACAATGAATATCAAGCATGTAAATGAAAGCACAATAAATAGCATGCAAGATATAAAAGAGACAAAGAGAGAGAGAGAGAGTGAGCAATCGCAAACACAAGGGTATGTTTCGAGGTTCGAGCACACTTGCTCTACATCCCCGCCTTCGACACACGAAGGATTTCCACTATGCAAGATCCCACTGGATCTCTCCTCGGTGCCGCAACACCTACAAGCCCTCGGACTCTCTAGTCCCGTACACACCGCAAGCCCACCGGCTCGCCGAGGCCGCACCTCAAACAATGAGCTCGCACCCGAACTCAAAACACCGAGTCCACACTTGGACCCTAAACAAACACGAGCACACTTGCCCGTCTCCTCAAAGAACAAAGATGAAATCTTTGGTGATCACCTAAAGCACTCTCACTACAACACACCTATAGGATGAATAATCAATGGATAGCTCAAGTGTGATGTGAGAAAAACAAGGATGTGAAAGATGGAGGAAAACTCAAAGACTTTCTTTAACACTCTTGATAAATCTCTCCTTTTGATTGGAAATATTTGCTCTAAATCAAGTGGAGGAAAAACTCTAAATAGTTCAGGAAAAACTGGTGAAACCCACTTGAAAATCTTAGCTCAAAACAATGACAAGACCCCCAATTTATAGGCTGCCAGAAAACTAGCCATTGGGGTCTGTCAGAGCTGCCGGTCGACCGGTGCGGTCGACCGCCAACGGTCGGATTTCTGACCGTTGGAGCCACGGTCGACCGCCAGGGTCGACCGACCCACTGGAGCTGAGAGTCCAACTCTCTGTCGGTCGACCCGTGCGGTCGGCCGAACTTTCCAGAGAGCACTGCTCTCTGGAGCGGTCGACCGGCACGGTCGGCCGTCCTCCAGTACACAAAGGCGTGCACGTTTGTGCACGTCGGTCGACCGGTCCGGTCGGCCGACTCCTGTATTAGTCGACTATTAAAGGTCACTAGTCGACTTATACAAAGCCTGAAATAATTTTCTGGGATTAAAAAAGTCTTTTGGCTCAAATAAAATCCCATAAAATACATAAAAATCTACAAAAATAGTTTAACCAATATACTTTGATAATCAAACATGCTTGCACAAAATCAAGGCATGTTATAAAAGATTGGACTATTTTGTAACATGGAAATATTTGACTCAAGATAAAAATTGTTTTTCCAAAACAATATTTTTCCAAAACATGTTTTTCCAAATCTTCATCAAATACAAAAACAAGATATACTTTTAAGGCATAGTGTGTATGGATATGATCCACTACACAATCATAATACAATATCTATGTTTTTGTCATAAAACTCTAAACTTGGTTTTGGTTAAAAGATAAGTACATGAGAAACACCAAAAACCAAACTGGTATTTTTCCAAAATGAAAAATCTTTTGTAAACCAAAAAATCTTTTATAAAAATAATTTTATCAAGAGTGTGTGTATATGTACTTGAGCAATCCACCAACTATCTATCCTTTACATTTTTAACTAAAACAAAATAAAATCTTATACCTAGACACAAGTCTTTATCTTCTTGAAGTCTTCACTTGAAGGCTTCTCATCTTCTTGACTTGGTCCAAGCTTGATCCAAAAGCTCCTTGGATCACATCGTGCTAGCTTCAAAATCTTGACATTTTATCCTTTGTTGAGCTATGCACCTACTAAGATCTTAATAATGAATCTGTCACTAATTAAACACAAGATCATTAGTTAAACATAACTTCATGAGTTGATCATCATCAAAACTAGGGTGATAGGCCTTTGGGCCAACAATCTCCCCCTTTTTGATGATGACAAAACTCATGAGGTTATATATGCATGGATTAAGTAAAGCTTCAAAGAAGCTCCCCCTTAACTCATGCATAACATAAAATAATAAATATATGCAATGAAGCTCATAAACATGTATGCAAATGATGGAGATGAAACAAAGTAAATCTTTTTCTCCTATTTGCAATACAAAAACATATATGCATAAATAACAAGGAAGACAAATACTTCTCCCCCTTAAGCAATGAAAACATGCATATAAACTCAAACACTTCTCCCCCTTTTTGTCAATCATCAACAAAGGGGTCAAAGTAAAATCAAATCAAACAAATTTTTCTCCCCCTTTTTGTCAAAAACAAAAAGATCAAGAAGGGGTAATACAAATCAACAAAATGTTTTTTTTTAATTAATTTTTCTTAAACAAAAATTTTTAAAGGTATCAGAGCTCTTGTTAAACAAACAAATTTTTAAGATACCAAATCGAAAATAATCATTATTGTAAAACATATTGATACCAATTGAAATTTTAACAAATATGAAGCATTTTGATATCAATGGTAAACATAATGATCAAAATTTTTATTTTTCATCATAAACTTTGTGCTTTTAAAAATGTGAGCCAATTGAAAGTTAAGCACATGAAAATCATATATATGTATGAAATGAGTATACCAATTGACATTGATACATACATATATAAGAAAACAAAGTATGAGTATATACAAAAATTATCAATTTAGATACCAATTGAAAGAGTCCAATGATACCAATTGACATAACAATAAGATCAAGTGTATAACTCATAACCTACCACCCTTCATATGCACAAGGTAAAAGATTTTCAATGACGCATACAAGGCATAATCGCCCATCCATCCTCCCATAGATGGTAGGGGTTTTCAAAAATAGATTTGAAAAATAAGCTTTGTTTGAAAAACTCTACCAAATGAAGAACAATTAACTAGTTAAAATAATTTTTGAAAAACTAGTTAAGATCCTTCAAAATCATCAAATCATATATTTTTCATGAATCATACCAAATACAAGAATTGACACTCGATCTAAGAAGCACAAAAATATGTTCATGAATCAAAGTCATGACAAAATAAATAAAGGGTGAGTGTACAAAAGTCAAGAAAATAGCATTTTCATGAAATAGAAATTGAAGCTCAAAAAAAAATCATAAGTCACATTTTTAACAAAACAAAAACATGAAAAATTATTTTTCATTAAAACACTAATCTTCATGGTATATGTATGATTTATCCAAAACTAACAATACACATACATATCCCAAACATAACGAGTCTATCAAATGTATTTGCATGAAGGCAAGAGACTCACGGGTATACATGTATATTTATTAGATTTGAATTAAAATACATATACATGAAGTAAAACACGAAAATTGGCAAAACAGGTATAAATGAGAATCATCAAAACTAGGCTATACATATGCATATAGTGGGTACAAATGAGCATGAAGTGCAAACATATATAAGTCAATTTGTTCTCACTATTTGTACAGGTATAAATATAAGTTTTAATGGAATCTACATCTAAACATGAATTTACCACATGAAGTACAAAAACAATTAAAACATGAACATGCTATGAATATGATATATGTAAAAAGCATGTACATAAAAAAGTAGGAGTTTAGAGATTGTTACCAACTCCAAAGCTCCAAACATAATGGTTGACCCACCAAAACTTCCTTGATAGTGATGCATCCCAAAAGTATGTCCATCATGTCCAAGTGCATTCACTACCAAGGCACCAATCCTCTCACGTCTTGTGAGAGCCCTCACCTACATCAAAAGCAAATGGTGGGGGTTTTGGTACTCATATTTTCTTGGGTCCTTTGGGGTTAGTCTTGTTGTAAGGCACCCAAACATTTTTATTCTTAGCAAAATTAAAATGATCTAATCTATCATAACAATATTTTGCTAAATGGCCTTTGCGGCCACAATGTGTACATTTGTACACCTTAGAATGCTTATGTGAGTGAGTGTGATCATGACGTGCAACATAAGCATATGCATGATGAGGATGATGTGCATGAACATGTGGAGCTTGTTTCTTTGAAAACAAGGACTCCAATCTAGAGTGGTTAAATGCACAATTGCTCAAGGTAGAGCTTAAACAATCAATCCTATTTTTTAAAACTTTAATCTCACTATTATTAATGGTGGCATGTAAAGCATGATGAGATATAAAATCATTTTTCTTTTTCCTTTGAGAAACATTTTCTTTTTCTTTTTCAAAAATTTTTATTTTCAAAGAGATGTTTTCTTGAAAAGCAACTTCTTTTTGTTTTTCCACCAAATCAATTTTACTTTTCAAAGTAGTGTTTCCTTCACATAAATCATTAATTTGGACATAAGGGAGACATTCTCATTTTTCAAAAACTCATTTTCTTTTTCAATGCATGCAACCTTATTTTCTAATGAATCTTTTCATTAAGCATGCAATCAACTTTCTTTTTCAAATTTTTATTGTCTTTCTTAATCCTGTCATATTTCTCAAGTAATTGTTGACAAAAACAAGCAAGCTCATCATATGACATGTCATTATCATCTAGCTCGGATTCGGTGTTTACCTCAAGGGGGTTGTCCCCTTGGATCATATAGCACACGTTGGAGATGTCGCTTCCAACGTCCGAATCGCTCCCCGCATAGTATTGATCTTTTTCACCGAGGGAGATGAGGGTATTCCAAACTACAAAAGCCGAATCAAAGTTAGAAACTCTAGATAATAAACATCATCTAGGGTAGACTTTAAAGCATGAAGGGCTTTTACATTAGCCTCAAATTCTTACCATTTAAACAATATACATTATTAGTAGTGGCAAGATAAACATGATAACCTAAGGCTTTGAGGTATAAGGACATCTTCACCTTCCATATATGGATGTTAACAATGTCAAACATGGGTGGTGACATGAAGTCCATGGTGTGTGTACAAAATATTGTGATTAGCCTAAAAATAAGGATCTTTTACTCTAGGTTGTAAGACCAAAATCAGAGTACCAAGCTCTGATACCAATTGAAGGGTTCACCTAGAGGGGGGGTGAATAGGTGAAGGCTAATCTAATGGTCACTTAATGATGAATTATGCAAATAATGCGGAAGCTAAAAACAATTATGACCTAATTAAACTTTTACACTAAACACTATGTATAACACAAGAGTGTTGCCGAATTCCCCGCGAAGGGCTCTGGACAAACTCCTCTAGATTCCCCTTGAATGGGTTGAGGTGTCGCGTTGGCTCTCTTGGTTAAATACAAGTGTTAGACAACAAACCCAAGCAAGTATACAATATGAGCACAATGAATATCAAGCATGTAAATGAAAGCACAATAAATAGCATGCAAGATATAAAAGAGACAAAAGAGAGAGTGTGAGCAATCGCAAATACAAGGGTATGTTTCGAGGTTCGAGCACACTTGCTCTACATCCCCGCCTTCGACACACGAAGGATTTCCACTATGCAAGATCCCACTGGATCTCTCCTCGGTGCCGCAACACCTACAAGCCCTCGGACTCTCTAGTCCCGTACACACCGCAAGCCCACAGGCTCGCCGAGGCCGCACCTCAAACAATGAGCTCGCACCCGAACTCAAAACACCGAGTCCACACTTGGACCCTAAACAAACACGAGCATACTTGCCCGTCTCCTCAAAGAACAAAGATGAAATCTTTGGTGATCACAACACTTTGATCACCTAAAGCACTCTCACTACAACACACCTATAGGATGAATAATCAATGGATAGCTCAAGTGTGGTGTGAGAAAAACAAAGATGTGAAAGGTGGAGGAAAACTCAAAGACTTTCTTTTAACACTCTTGATAAATCTCTCCTTTTGATTGGAAATATTTGCTCTAAATCAAGTGGAGGAAAAACTCTAAATAGTTCAGGAAAAACTGGTGAAAACCCACTTGAAAATCTTGGCTCAAAACAATGACAAGACCCCCAATTTATAGGCTGCCAGAAAACTAGCCGTTGGGGTCTGTCAGAGCTGCCGGTCGACCGGTGCGATCGACCGCCAACGGTCGGATTTCTGACCGTTGGAGCCACAGTCGACCGCCAGGGTCGACCGACCCACTGGAGCTGAGAGTCCAACTCTCTGTCGGTCGACCCGTGCGGTCGGCCGAACTTTCTAGAGAGCACTGCTCTCTGGAGCGGTCGACCGGCACGGTTGGCCGTCCTCCAGTACACAAAGGCGTGCACCTTTGTGCACGTCGGTCGACCGGTCCGGTCGGCCGACTCCTGTATTAGTCGACTATTAAAGGTCACTAGTCGACTTATACGAAGCCTGAAACAATTTTCTGGGATTAAAAAGTTAGTCTTTTTGGCTCAAATAAAATCCCATAAAATACATAAAAATCTACAAAAATAGTTTAACCAATATACTTTGATAATCAAACATGCTTGCACAAAATCAAGGCATGTTATAAAAGATTAGACTATTTTTGTAACATGGAAATATTTGACTCAAGATAAAAACTATTTTTCCAAAACAATATTTTTCCAAAACATGTTTTTCCAAATCTTCATCAAATACAAAAACAAGATATACTTTTAAGGCATAGTGTGTATGGATATGATCCACTACACAATCATAATACAATATCTATGTTTTTGTCATAAAACTCTAAACTTGGTTTTGGTTAAAAGATAAGTACATGAGAAACACCAAAAACCAAACTGGTATTTTCCCAAAATGAAAAATCTTTTGTAAACCAAAAAATCTTTTATAAAAACAATTCTATCAAGAGTGTGTATATATGTACTTGAGCAATCCACCAACTATCTATCCTTTACATTTTTAACTAAAACAAAATAAAATCTTATACTAGACACAAGTCTTCATCTTCTTGAAGTCTTCACTTGAAGGCTTCTCATCTTCTTGACTTGGTCCAAGCTTGATCCAAAAGCTCCTTGGATCACATCGTGCTAGCTCCAAAATCTTAACATTTTATCCTTTGTTGAGCTATGCACCTACTAAGATCTTGATAATGAATCTGTCACTAATTAAACACAAGATCATTAGTTAACATAACTTCATGAGTTGATCATCATCAAAACTAGGGTGATAGGCCTTTGGGCCAACAAAAACTGGCCTCAAGAACTCACATTTATAGGGGTTCAGAAAACTAGCCATTGGAGGCTAAACTCATGCCAAACAGGCATGTCGGTTGACCATCTGGTCGATCGGCCAGTGGTTGAATTTTCGACCGTTGGGGTTGCCGGTCGACCAGCCCCAGGACACAGAGTATTATAATACTCTGTCGGTCGACTGTTCGGTCGATCAGTCAAACTTTAGGCTTGCGCTAAGCCAGTCGGTCGACCGATCAGTCGACCGTGCTTTGCTACGGTCGACCAGTCGGTCGACCGAGCCAAGGGCTAAGGCTTGTGCATGTTTTTGTGCACGTCGGTTCACCGCTCGGTTGACTGAGTCTTGTGTCGGTCGACCGGTCAATCGACCGACAGCAGCCCATAAACAGGATATATAGGGTTAAAAATTTGGACTTAAAAGCACCTATAAATTCCAACAAAACTCTATAAATTTCACAAAATTAAGTTCATGTAAATACTTTAAAATACAAATATGTGTGATCAAAAATCAACACATATTACAAACATGTGAACTATTTTTTAGGCATAGAAGTTAAGTCATAAACCAAAAATCATATTTTCTAAAATTCAAACTTTGAAATAAAAATTTGTTTTCTCTAAAACTTTGTATAGATACTAAAATAAGATATTTGAAACAAACTTGAAGCATGAAGGGCATGGATAGAATCCAATACACATAATAAATGATATATCCTTAATACCAAAATAAGTTTTGATAAAAATAAAACTTAAAACAATAAACTAGAAACATCAAAATAAGTTTTTAAAAATGAAACGGTTCTGAAAACAAAACTATAAACTTATGTGTGTATACACTTGAGCAATTCAATACTATTCTATCCTTAACATAAGATCTAAACAAACATCTAAACAAACCTAAATACAAGTCTTCATGTCGATCTTCTTCTCCAAGAAGACTCGATTCAAACACGATCCAAAGAGCTTGACTCCATCTTGAGTACTTGATGCGATCTTTAGGCATGAGCTCTTGAATCAACTTGTGATAATTTCGAAACTTGACTTCACGTTTTTGTTGAAGCTAGACACTAAGTATGATCTTGATTGAATATCTGAAACTATATAGGTCAAGATCATTAGTAACATAACTTCATTGGTTAGTCATCATCAAAACTAGGGTGAAAGGCCTTCGGGCCAACACCCCGATTTAACCCCTTCGCCGGTAAAATTTTCTTTCTCACTATCGCCTGAATCTTGAAAACAATCTGCATGGGTCTTTGCAATGCCCGTAAACAACATCTGCCTCAAGTACTTGATATCATGTCCACCCTGTTTCACAAACACCTTCGAGATCTTGGTTTTACCAATGGTATTACCAACCAGACGATACAAACCTCCACACTTTTCTCCCTTCATTACGACCATGCAATCACGTGCGATTTTTATAGCTCCCCCTGTAATAGAGGACTTGCAGTCCTTGGAGTCCAACTGGCTCAAAGATATCAGATTCTTCCTTAATTTTGGGACATACGCCATACCACCTAAAGTGCGTACCACTTCATCGAACATTTTGAGCTTCACCGCTCCCAACCCCATGACGTCACACTTGGAGCCGTTAGGCAACAAGAAAGTACCTTCCTTTGATTCTTGAAACGTCTCAAAAAATTTCCTCCTAAAGCAAATATGATTTGTTGCACCCGAATCAAATACCTAATCATCCTGAGAATAAGTGCCCCCTTGAAAATAGTGAGAATATTTTCAGGGTCTTCAGTATTTCCTGCTACCATTGTGGAAGACTCCAAACCCTGACTATCCTTCTTATCCCAAGTCAGACAATCCTGCTTTATGTGTCTCCACTCCTTACACTTGTAGCACTGCACTCTCATTCCCTTCAATGATCACGCTCAGCCATGTTGAATTAGGATATCTTTTACTCTCCGTTGCCGTAGAGTAAAGCTCCCCTTCCCATCGAACCTCTCCACCTTAAATTGTGAGGCAAAACTCCTTGTCATGATAACTCTCGTGAACCTTCGGCTTTGATACACTTGTTGGGAAAGGAAGAGAAAACAAGCGTACCAAGATGATGGAAATAAGAAAAATAAGAAATGTAATGCACAAATGCAAACACAACACAATTATAGAGGTTTGACCAAATACCAGTTTATGTCCTCTGTCTGAGCCTGCTGAATTTACTATAATAATTATCAATTATAATGAACACCCTCTCACACCCCAAGAAAAACACTTGAGAAATATCAAAAAAGAAACTCAGAGATTAAACTCACTCTCACACTTCCACTTTGTTTCTTTTCCTGTCTTTCTAATCTCGTGTGATGTCCTTTTTTCCTTCATATGAGAAACCATCCCATATAAATTGTCTCTCAAGAGTTGCTATCAATTAATGTACACATCTCTCCAAAACATCCATTGAAAAATCATGCAACTCTTCATAATTGAACTAGTCATGCCTCTTGAGCTTAGCATCTCTTCGTGAACCACTCACACCTTTTCGCATAGGAGGGAACGAACAGTGCACTCAAAATGAATCATCAATTGAAGTTGGATATTATTTGAAAGCAATTACTGATCTACGCTAGATAGAGCTGGGATTTATGGATGTTCATGTTAGGAGAAAGCATAGTGTTCTGCTGAATCTGATGGACTGCACTATTTCATATATTTCCTTGGAACATCAGCAAGTGATCCTTTCACATGTGGCTTGGATACAGCTATGCATCCTCTCTTTTTTTTTTCTTAATTGTTGGTCTTTGAAATTCAACATATGAGTAGGTTAATAGCTAGGTCTCTAGATTTCTCTTTTCATCCTTCTGATAGCAATTTCAGATCAATTCTTTTTAACATTTTGAAACTTTGGGTTTCTTTTGTGGTTTCTAGGTGTTGAGTAGTCTTGGTGTTTTGTTTTTCGAGTCCCCGTTGAGAAGCTCTTTGGGATTCCAAGGGAATTTTGAATCACTACATTAGGACTCCTCAGCTAAAAACTTAGCAATTACTGTTGTGCGCAGATCAACAATCTCTTGAGAAACCCTTAAACCACAGATGCAATAGAGAAGTACTACCCAACAGAAAGAATAAGAAACTAATAGAAGAAAAACAAACACAAGATTTAACGAGGTTTGACAAATTGCCTACGTCCTCGGGGCAAGAAAGAGAGAGTTCTTTATTGATTCAATAATCAATACAATTTCATGCATACATTTGAAGAGGACTCTGCCCTTTTATTTATAGTCAAAGAGACTTAGAAGAATTGGAAACCTCAATTGGACTCGTTTCTAATTCAGAACAGAAATTCAAAATCTGAAAGGATCCGACTGTCGGTTGACCGGCCGGTCGACCGACCCAAGTCCCGGTCGACCGAGCCGGTCAACCGCTCCAACCCGAGAGCAAAGCCATGTAAATCGGTCGACCGTACGGTCTATCGTTCTTCTCCTGTTGTCGACCGGGCGGTCGACCGTTCTTGCCTGTGCACGTTGGTGCACACCAGTTGACCGGCCGGTCGACCAGTATCTGCTACTGTCGGTCATTTTCTTCTTCGTCCTTATCTTCGTTGACTACCTCTCTCTCTTCTTCCTACAATTCTCCATCTCGGTGAAGATTTCGCAAATCTGAGGCGAACTCAACATAGGATCTGTCAACTCGAAAGTGGCTGCACTAGTGTGGCTGCCTACGTACCCTGCCCAAAGAATCAAGCCATCCATAGTTCATCCAATGGAGCTTCAACAAGCTCATGCAACAGGCAGGATATGGAGCAATACTTTACAATGTGTAAATTTTACTCTAGACACCATCTTGTTAAGCATATCGGCGGGATTCTCCGTTGTGTGAATCTTCAATAACTCAATATCACCATCATCAAGAATCTCCCGAACAAAGTGGAATCGGACATCTATGTGCTTCGTCCGTGCATGATACACCTGGTTCTTTGCTAAATAAATAGCACTCATACTATTACAATTGATCTTCAGCAGATCATGTTCAAACCCCAAGTCATCGAGCAACCCTTGAAGCCAAATTGTCTCCTTCATAGCCTCCATCATGACCATGTACTCAGCCTCTGCAGTAGACAATGCAACGGTAGACTGTAGAATAAAGCGCCAACTCACCGGTGCTTGAGATAATATAAATACATACCCCGTTGTGGACCGGCGTTTGTCGAGATCACCTGCATAATCGGAGTCAACATATCCGATACATTCCTACTTCCCTGTAAAATCCTTTTCGAATACCAATCCAATATCTATGGTACCTTTAATGTACCGTAGAACCCACTTCATTGCCTCCCAGTGACCCCGTCCAGGATCATGCATGTATCTACTAATCATGGAGACAGCTGGTGACAAATCTGGTCGTGTATACACCATTGCATACATCAAACTACCAACAACGCTAGCATATTGTACGCGAGTCATGTACTCATGTTCTTCAACAGTTTTTGGAGATATAGTAGCATTTACCTTGAAATGAGGAGCCAGTGGTGTACTTATAGATTTTGTGTCCTTCTCGATGTTGAACCTCTGAAGTACCTTTTGCAAATACCCCTTTTATGTCAAGCTCACCTTGTCACTCCTTCGGTCTCGTTCAATTTTCTTGCCTAGCACCTTCTTTGCTTCACCAAGAATTTCATCTCAAACTCAGAAGATAAGTCCTTTTTCAGTTCTTCAATTGCGGATCTAGACTTTGAAGTAATAAGCATATCATCTACATATAATAGTAGATAAATATACTCTCCTGTAGGTAGCTTGTCGTAATACACACATGGGTCATAATGGCTACGTGTGTACCTCTTACCTCTGATGAAACTGTCGAAACGCTTGTACCATTGTCTAGGAGATTGCTTTAATCCATACAGCGATTTCTTCAGCTTGCACACCATATTTTCTTTTCCTGTAGTTTTGAACCCTGTCGGCTGAGACATGTAGATCTCTTCATCCAGATCGCTATGGAGAAAGGCGGTCTTTACATCGAGTTGATCAAGGTCTAACTCATACTGTGCTACTAGAGCCAATAAGATGCGAATTGAAGAATATTTTACAACAGGAGAAAATACCTTATGTAGTCAATTCCTTCTCTTTGTGCGTAGCCTTTTACTACCAATCTGGCTTTATAGCGCACCATATCTTCTTAAGAGATCCCTACTTCTTTGCGTACACCCACTTACAGCCAATCGCTTTCTTTCCTTTAAGCAACTCTGTAAGTTTCCAAGTGTCGTTTTTGTATAGAGAATTTATCTCTTCTTCCATGGCATCTTTCCACATCTTTGACTCTAAACTGATTTCAGCTTCTCTGTATGTGGACGGGATTGCCTCTTCAACGACCGAAAGAGCATAAGCAACTACCATATCTGTAGTGAGCCAACCTGATTTACGCGTGTTTCTTCTTAGTCTTCTAATTGCACTGGATTCAGGAATATCACCCATGATCTGTTCTTGATCCTCATCATCATAAGCATCTATCTCAGCTACTTGATCATTTCCTTGTGTCACTTTAGGCATGATCCTCAAAGATACTGAACTTTCTAGAGATGGTGGATTAGCATCATTCTCCACCTGCTGCGATACTTCTTTGGTCTTAACAATCTCCACCTGCCGAGAGATCTTAGACTTCAACATTGAAGCCTCATCAAATGTGACATCTCTGTTGAAAATAAATTTCATGTCCTTAGGATCCCAAATTTTGTATCCTTTTATTCCTTTCTTGAATCCTACGAACAATCCCTTCTTTGATCTTGGGTCTAACTTATCTTCTTTAACATGATAGTAGGCTGGACAATCAAATACCCTTAGAAAATCATAATCAACAGCAGTTTTTTTAGACCAAACCTCTAGAGGAGTTTTCCCTCCAATCGCAGACGAAGGCAACCTGTTGACAAGATAGCAAGCATATGCCAAAGCCTCAGCCCAAAATTTCTTCGATAACCGGCATTAGATAACATACAACGGACCTTCTCTAGCAAAGTCCTGTTCATCCTTTCTGCTATCCCGTTTTGTTGCGGTGTTTCCCTCACTGTGAAGTGACTTTCTATGCCCTCATCACGACATAGCTTAAGGAAAGGATCAGACTTATATTCTCCTCCATTATCTGAACGGAGGACCTTAATTTTCCTTCCCGTACTTCAATCTCTAAATTCCTCTTCAACTCCACAAATAATTTTAGGACTTTCCCTTTGTGCTTCATGGTATATATCCAACATCGTGTAGAATAATCATCAATGAAAGTCACAAAGTAGTGGTTACCTCCAATTGATGCAGTCTTGATAGGTCCCCAAACATCAGTGTGAACATAATCCAGAATTCCCTTGGTGCAATGAGTTGTTGTGCTAAATTTCACCTTGGTCTTCTTTCTAATGACGCAATGTTCACAAAATTCCAGCTTATAGGTTCCGGCACCTTTTAATAATCCTTGTCTTGCAAGAGCATGCAAAGACTTTTTACCTGTGTGTCCCAGCCTCATATGCCATAGCCTGGTTGAGTCATCATCTGAATCAGTAGAAGTCGCCACTTGCCCTGTAACAGTACTACCCTTCAAGTAGTAAAGATTGTTCCGGCGGACGGCCTTCAGAACCACCATTGCGCTTTTGGTTATCTTGAGGACTCTATCCTTTATTGATACCATAAGACCTAATGTCTCCAAAATTCCAACAGAGATAAGATTTCTCTTAAGTTGAGGTACATACTTACTTTCTTTAGTTCTCGTATCATCCTATCGAACATCTTGATCTGGATTGTTCCTACACCTTCCATGGTATATGGATGATTGTCGCCCATAACAACTGAACATCCATCTAGCTTCTCAAAGGTAGAAAACCAATCCCTATTCGGGCACACATGGTATGTAGCACCAGTATCCAATATCCACTCAGTATCTCCTGAGTAGCCAATGATAGGAGTAGTGACATAAAAAAGAGAATACCAATGAGTCCGAGTCTGATCCACCTGCCTGTAAGGTACTGGCTTGAGTACTGACCACCCATGCAAGGTTTGCCTTAGTTTTTGACTCCTTCTTCTTCCCTTTGGCCTTTGGACAATCAATTTTTCAGTGCACAAATTCTCTGCAGAAGGCACACTGGTTTTTCTTCAGATCTCTAAAACCTGGCCTGGACTTCGATCTCTCGCATTCACCTTTGCCCTTCCTGTATGAACCTCTGCCTCTTACCGCCAATGTCTCTGCTGATGTGCTCGCCTGAGAAGACAGTCTATCTTGTCTCCTCGTATCATAGTTAGCAAGAGCAGCCAACACTTCATTATAGTTAAGAGATTTTTTACCATTGATCAATGTTAAAGTAAAAGTCTCATACTCCTCTACAGGAAGGGAGTTCAAGAGAACTAACGCTTTACCTTCTTCATCGATCTCCACATCCACATTAACCAAATCTGTAAGAAGCTTTGTGTAGCGATTCAAGTGTTCATTGATGGAGCATCCTTTCTTCATCTGAAAACTATAAAGCTTACTCTTCAACTGCAGTCTGGATTCAATACTTTTAGTCAGATACTTTTGTTGGCCCAAAGGCCTTCCACTCTAGTTTTGATGATGATTAACTCATGTAGTTATGTGTACTAATAATCTTGTGATTTTAGTTTCAGATCTTTAACCAAGATGTTAGTTGGTGATTAGCTTCAACAAATATGGTTTGGAAGCTTTCACGAGGTGATTCAAGAGCCCGAGCAACAAGATCATATATAGCACTCATTGGAGTCAAGCTCGGTGGATCACGAAGTTTTGGATCGAGTCGGCTTGGAGACGGCGCTCTACAAGAAGACATCGGTACCTAATTCAGTTTGAGTTTTAGATCCATTTGTAAAGATTAGAATAGTATGATATGCTCAAGTTCACAACACACACGTTTCATGTTTTGAATATTGGTTTTCGGTTTTTCGTTTTTAGTTTAACCGATCTTGATTTCATGAATAGATAGATCAAAATAAGTTTACATGGTTTAATGTATAGTAGATTCATTCTATATACATGCATACTTAACTTCCTAGATAAACTTAGTTTGACTTACTTATTCATGTGTTTTATGTTTTGGTATTTTTAACAAAACATATTTTGGAATTAAAGTCAAAAACATGGATATATATATATGTTTCATGTATATAGGATTATATCCATATACATCATGCCAAAATGTTGTTTAATATCAAGTTTTGTATTTGGATAAGTTTTGGACAAAATGTATTTTCAATTCAAAAATCTAAGTTTTAGAAAATACAGTTTTCGATTTTTGGTAAAAATGATGAGACACAAAAATGTTTCAAAATGTGTGTTATTTGTGATGAAATTTTTATCACAAGTTTATATTTCAAAATAAAATGATAAAACTCTTTTATGTATTTTTACAAGTTTTTATGTATTTATTAGAATATGTTTTTACCCTGTTTTTCTGACCCAAAACAGTAGCTGACAGGCCAAGTCGGTCGACCGTACGGTCGACCGAACCAAGGGCCGGTCGACCTGACGGTCGATCGACGTGCACAACCCTGTGCACGTCTGGCAGACACTCGGGACGGTCGACCGGCCGGTCGACCGGACCAGAGAGCAGTGCTCTCTGTTTTTGGGCGGTCGACCGGTAGCTGCCAGCGGTCAAATATGACCGTTGGATGGTCGACCGACCGGTCGACCGGTAGTTCATTTCTGGCAGTTTCTGCTGCCAACGACTATAATTTTCTGGGGGCTATAAATATCCCATTGGAAAGAGGTTTTCTCTAAGATTTTAAGAGCTAATTTTTCCTGACTCTCTAGTGTTTTCACAGCAATCAAAAGAAGTTTTTGGGTTTTAAATTGAACAATCTATTTGGTGTTTTTGCTAGGGTTTGGAAAATCAAGAAAGGGTTTTTGGGAAAAGATTTTGATTCAACTTCTTCATCTTGGTTTCTAGTTTTTCTCAAAGATTTTCTTTGAGATTTTGATTTCCATTCCTTTGGTTTTCTCCACACTTGAGCTACATCTACTATCTTATTTTATAGGATCTTTGTGTGGGAAAAGAGATTGTTTGTGATTTTTGATCACCAAGTTGTAAACCCAATCTTTGCTTGGCTTTGTGCCTTTCCCTCATTGTGTTGAGGAGGTTATGCATTTGGGTTGTATCCCTCAAGGTGTGAGGTGATTCTTGTGTTGCTTTGTGCTAATCCTCAAGTTGTGAGGTGATTGTTTATTGGCTTGGTGTTGTGCCTCAAGGAGGAGGTTGTGTTTGTAAGGAGAGGAGTTGGGTACTCCTTGTAATTGTTATTGCCCCAAATCCTCGGTGGAGGTTCCCTTTGTGGGAGTCCTTTGTGGACAAGCTAGTGGAGTTGAAATCCTTCTGTGTGAAGGTGGGGATGTAGAGCTGGGTGCTCGAACCTCGAAACATATCTTATTGTTTGCGCTTGTTCCCTTGACTCTTACTCTATCTCTCTCTCTTTACTTTGTGCCTTGCATCATTTCACATTGATCATTCATACTTATATGCTTGGCTTGGTTGTGTGTGCATCACTCATTTAGTGTAATTGCAATTAGTTATTAAATTTCGCATTTAGTTCACTAGATTAGCATTATCACCTATTCACCCCCTCTAGGTGATTTCAATTGGCACCAGAGCCTACGCTCCTGATATTTAGGTTTAACCACCTTGGAGTGAGATCTTGGTTTGCTAGTCTACATTTGGATTTTCATTTGCACTCATGGATAGCCCTCCTATGTTTGATTTTTCTAGACATGATATTTGGAAGGCCAAGATGAGTTGTCATTTAAAAAGCCTAGGACATCTAGTTTATCAAGCCACTGCTCAAGAATCCTACCCAAATGCTAGCAAGCATAGAAAGGCTATTGCACTTGCACTTAAGACACTTAGAGCATCTCTTAATGAAGATCTTTTATATGTGTTGCTTATTATGATTCGGCTTTTGCAATTTGGAGCATACTGACTTTCCCGAGCTACCAAGGATTATCAACAAGTTGAGAAGAACTAGGAGAGACAAGTCTAACGAGCATTGCCTCATGGTCCAAGGGAAAGACTCCCTTGAGGTACAATCGGATTCTCTACTAGATGATAGTCCTAGTTCATATTGCTATGGGTGTTTTGAAGTTCAAAATTTAAATGTAGAACTTGCCTCTAAGCTAGAAAATTTTATGGAAAAACATGACCTTTTGAAAAAGAAACATTTTGAATTAAAAGAAGAAATGAAGGATTTGTGCTCAACTTTTGAATTGGTTTTGCAAGAGAAGGAAGAGATTACTAGTGAACGTGACTCACTAAGATCTCAACTAGACCTTGCCCTAAAAGAGATTGATGTTTTGAAAAGAAAAAATGATTGTGATGATATTTTGAAGAACAATGAGGTTTTATCTTCAAAATTGGATTTTGTTTTAAAAGATAACCTTGTTTTGAAAAATGAAATTGATTTCATTACAAAAGAATTGGATTTTGTTTAAAGAAAAATGAATCCTTGAAAATTGAATTGTCTTCACATGTTTGCCATGCTAGTGTAGCTTCACCTAGCACATCTTTTGCATGCTCCACTTTATCTTTAGTATTGAAAATGACATAAATGTTTTGAAGAAAAGTGTAGATTGTTTGGGCTCCACTTTGAGCCAATGTACTTTAGATCATACACGCTTGGAATCCTTGGTTCGTAAGAAACAAGTTCCATCTTTGCATGTACACCCATCACGGTATACACATGCTTCCCACGGTCACCACCATCACATGTATGCCCATGTGTACACGTGTACACATTGTGGTCGAAAAGGCCACCTTGCTAGATTTTGCTATGATCGTTTACATGTTGAAAATTTAGCAAATAATCTTGTTTGGGTTAGGAAAGATACTAACCCTATGGACCCAAAAGAAAATGGGTACCAAAGACCACCCCTCATGTATTTGATGTAGGTGTGGGCTCTCGCATCACGTGAGAGTAGCGGTGCCTTGGAGTGGATGCGTTCCGTGCTTAAAGAAAAAAATTTGAATGCATCACTTTCAAGGGAAGTTTGGTGGAGAGGACCACCATTGGTTTGGAGAACTAGATAGGTGCCTTCATCGGTTTTGGTATCGATCTCTAACTCCCATTTTTATTTACATGCTTTCACATCATTGATTTATAGCATGTCATGTTTTATTGTTCATTATGCTTATGCCATGTGAATTAGATTAATGATATACATGTTTAGTTATTTGAGACACCCATGTTTAAAATGGACTTATCTTTGTGTTCTCACTTTGTTTTAAACTAATATGTATGCTCTAAATCTAATGCACATGCAAATACATAATGATCATATGAATGTTTATGTGTCGTTTTATGCTTCATGACTTGAATATATGTTTAGATGTTAGTTTTCATGAATACTAGGATTTATACTTGTACATAGAATGGGCCACAAGTAACTCTTTTTATGTTTATGCTTGAATGCCTATTTGTACCCATTAGATGTGCTAAATAGTCTAGTTTTGATGATTCATGCATTCTAACTTGTATTCCTCATTTGGATATATTTCTATGATCATGTGTTGTAACTTCATGTATATGTCTATCTTGTCCAAACTATTGATTATACATATAAATCCTTTGAGCCACGTGCCTTCATGCATATACTTTTGTAGACTCATTATGTTTAGAATATGTATGTATACTTTAGTTTGTACATGACATACATATGCCTTGAAGTTTAAATCGTTTTGATGATTTTCATGTTTTTAGGTAATTTCAATTGGTAATGAAAATTTAGTTTCTCATGTTTTCATGTTTTTAAGGAATGAGCTTAATTGAATATTTTCATGATGATATGTGTCACATAACACTTGTTCACTCACTTTATATGGTTTCTCATGATTTTGTTTTCATGAGTATGATACATGATTTATGGAATTTGAGTGTTTAGTGCCATGTGATTTACTTGTGTTTCATGAAAAATATTTATGTTTTATTCCTTGCTTGAAGGATTTCGTACTAGTTAACAAGATTTCTCATTTTAACTAGTTCGTATTCTTCTTATGGTAGAGATTTTCAAATATACTATATCTTCAAATCTATTTTTGAAACCCCCTACCTTCAAAGGGTGGGTGGTTAGGAGATCATGCTCATGTATGCTTTATAGTGAAAATCTTTTTAAACTTGAACATGAATGGGTGGTAGGTAATATGAGTTATACACTTGATCTTATTGTAGTTTCAATTGGTATCATTGGATTCTTTCAATTGGTATCAATATTCACATTTTTGTATTCTCATATATATTTTATATGTATGCTTGCACTTCAAAGAGTATCAATTTCAATTGGTATCTAATTTTTCATACATATATATGTTCTTATTTGTGCTTATTATATTCATATATCTTAGAGCACAAATTTTGATCATGATAAAGCTTGTTTTATAATGACTATCTTGTTTCAATTGACTAGTTTTCAATTGGTATCCATATACAAGCTTATTCATTGTTTCATTTGGTATTTCATAAAGGGGAGAAACCTTGTATTTCATCTTTCAATTGGTATTTGATTTCCACTCCCAAACTTTATGATTGAAAATTTCAATTTGATATCATATATTCAAAATGAAAAATATTTACAATTGATATCAAGATTTGTGTTTAGGAATTCAAAATTTGTAATGTTTAATTTCAATTGGTATCAAGATTGTTTTCTTACATTTGGTATGTTATTTATTTACTTATCAATTGATATCAAGATTTTGTTTTCATTTGATATATGTTTTCATATAAACATGTTTAATTTGAAAAAATTCTCAATAAAAACAATTTGTTACAATGCCTCATTTACCTTTATTTCTATTGGTATCATTTGATATAGGCATTCCTTAAAATGTTTTATACTCATCTCAATTGATATCATTTATGTACTTCATTGACATTTTTTTTAATTGGTATCATGGTTTATGTCACCCTTTATTGATTCTTTGTTTTGAACAAAAAGGGGGAGAACATTTGTTTACTTTTACCCCTTTGTTGATGATTGACAAAAAGGGGGAGAAGAATTTGAGTTTGTAGTTATATGCATGTTTGTGTATGCATGTTTTTATGTTTTATTATGTTTTATTAAAGTTCAATTATTGGTATCAAAAGCATTATTTAATACGTTTATTTTTGGTATCAAGAGCTTCATTAGTTTTGTTTTGCAAATTGGTATCAAGAGCTTGTTTTGAAAATGTACTTGTTTAATTAATTGGTATCAAGAGCATGTTTTAAGAAATTTATGTGTTTTATGCATGTTGATGCATACATATTTATGAACATTCATTGCATACTTAATTGATTATCTTGATGCATGAGTTAAGGGGGAGCTTTCTTGAAGCTTAATTTTAATCCATGCATATATAACTTCATGAGTTTTGTCATCATCAAAAAGGGGGAGATTGTTGGCCCAAAGGCCTTCCACTCTAGTTTTGATGATGATTAACTCATGTAGTTATGTGTACTAATAATCTTGTGATTTTAGTTTCAGATCTTTAACCAAGATGTTAGTTGATGATTAGCTTCAACAAAGATGGTTTGGAAGCTTTCACGAGGTGATTCAAGAGACCGAGAAACAAGATCATATATAGCATTCATTGGAGTCAAGCTCGGTGGATCACGAAGTTTTGGATCGAGTCGGCTTGGAGACGGCGCTCTACAAGAAGACATCGGTACCTAATTCAGTTTGAGTTTTAGATCCATTTGTAAATATTAGAATAGTATGATATGCTCAAGTTCACAACAACACGTTTCATGTTTTGAATTGGTTTTCGATTTTTTCGTTTTTGGTTTAACTGATCTTGGTTTCATGAATAGATAGATCAAAATAAGTTTACATGGTTTAATGTATAGTAGATTCATTCTATATACATGCATACTTAACTTCCTAGACAAACTTAGTTTTGACTTACTTATTCATGTGTTTTATGTTTTGGTATTTTTAACAAACATATTTTGGAATTAAAGTCAAAAACATGGATATATATATGTTTCATGTATATAGGATTATATCCATATACATCATGCCTAAATGTTGTTTAATATCATGTTTTTGTATTTTGATAAGTTTTGGACAAAATGTATTTTCAATTCAAAAATCCAAGTTTTAGAAAATACAGTTTTCGATTTTTGGTAAAAATGATAAGGCACAAAAATGTTTCAAAATGTGTGTTATTTGTGATGAAATTTTTATCACAAGTTTATATTTCAAAATAAAATGATAAAACTATTTTTGTGTATTTTTACAAGTTTTTATGTATTTATTAGAATATGTTTTTACCCTATTTTTCTGACCCAGAACAGTGGCTGACAGCCAGGTCGGTTGACCGCACGGTCGATCGAACCAAGGGCCGGTCGACCTGACGGTCGACCGACGTGCACAGCCCTGTGCACGTCTGGCAGACACTCAGGACGGTCGACCGGCCGGTCGACCGGACCAGAGAGCAGTGCTCTCTGTTTTTGGGCGGTCGACCGAGCGGTCGATCGGTAGCTGCCAGCGGTCAAATATGACCGTTGGACGGTCGACCGACGGTCGACCGGTAGTTCATTTCTGGCAGTTTCTGCTGCCAACGGCTATAATTTTCTGGGGGCTATAAATACCCCATTGGAAAGAGGTTTTCTCTAAGATTTTAAGAGCTAATTTTTCCTGACTCTCTAGTGTTTTCACAGCAATCAAAAGAAGATTTTGGGCTTTAAATTGAACAATCTATTTGGTGTTTTTGCTAGGGTTTGGAAAATCAAGAAAGGGTTTTTGGGAAAAGATTTTGATTCAACTTCTTCATCTTGGTTTCTAGTTTTTCCCAAAAATTTTCTTTGAGATTTTGATTTTCATTCCTTTGGTTTTCTCCACACTTGAGCTACATCTACTATCTTATTCTATAGGATCTTTGTGTGGGAAAAGAGATTGTTTGTGGTCTTTTGATCACCAAGTTGTAAACTCAATCTTTACTTGGGTTTGTGCCTTTCCCTCATTGTGTTGAGGAGGTTGTGCATTTGGGTTGTATCCCTCAAGGTGTGAGGTGATCCTTGTGTTGCTTTGTGCTAATCCCTTAAGTTGTGAGGTGATTGTTTGTTGGCTTGGTGTTGTGCCTCAAGGAGGAGGTTGTGTTTGTAAGGAGAGGAGTTGGGTACTCCTTGTAATTGTTATTGTCCCAAATCCTCGGTGGAGGTTCCCTTTGTGGGAGTCCTTTGTGGACAAGCTAGTGGAGTTGAAATCCTTCTGTGTGAAGGCGGGGATGTAGAGCTGGGTGCTCGAACCTCGAAATATATCTTGTTGTTTGCGCTTGTTCCCTTGACTCTTACTCTATCTCTCTCTCTTTACTTTTGTGCCTTGCATCATTTCACATTGATCATTCATACTTATATGCTTGGCTTGATTGTGTGTGCATCACTCATTTAGTGTAATTGCAATTAGTTATTAAATTTCGCATTTAGTCCACTAGATTAGCATTATCACCTATTCACCCCCCCTCTATAGGTGATTTCAACTTTTTCTCTAGGATGTCCCATAAATGCCTCGCAGATGTTTCGTGTAACACATGGTACTTGATATCTTGTGTCAAACAAGACCTAATTAAGTCACAAGCTATTCGGTTCATCTTATCCCAATCTTCTTCAGTGGTTGAGTTTCACTTCTTCTCCAATCGTAGAGTGTCTTCGAGATTTGATGCTGTCAGTGCATCCATCACCTCACATCTCCACATACAAAGTTGTTCGTACCATTGAATTTCACCACGTCAATCCTCAGCGGATGTGGATTCATGGATTTCTTCATCAATGTACCTTCTCCAGCCATCTTCTTGAAATTCACCTAGAGGGGGGTGAATAGGTGATGGCTAATCTAATGGTCACTTAATGCGGAATTAAAAACTATTTAATGCAAACTAAAACTTCTTACACTAAACACCACGTATAACACAAGAGTGTGGCCGGATTCCCCGTGAAGGGCTCTGGACTAACTCCTCAAGATTCCTCTAAATAAGAGTTGAGGTGCCGCGTTGGCTCTCTTGGTTGAATACAAGTGTTAGCAAACAATCCCCAAGCATATATCATAAGCACACAATGTATATCAAGCATATAATGATAAAGACAATAATAGCATGCATGATATAAATAAGAGTAAGAGATAGAGAGTGAGCAATCGCAAACACGGGAGATTTGTTTCGAGGTTCGAGCACACTTGCTCTACGTCCCCGCCTTCACACTTGAAGGATTTTCACTATAAACCGATCCACCAGATCACTCGGTGCCGCAACATCTACAAGGAGTTCCCATTAGAACTCTTGGACTCTCTAGTTCCGTACACACCGCAAGCCCACAAGCTCGCTGAGGCCGCACCTCAAACAGCGAGTTCACACACGAACTCGAAACACCGCGAACACAATCGTCCGCCTCCTCAAAGTACAAGATGAAGTCTTTGGTGATCACAACTCTTTGATCACTAAAAACATTCTCACAAGAACACTCCTATAGGATGAATATATCAATGGATAGCTCAAGTGTTGTGTGAGAAAACAAGGATGGAATGGTGGAGGAAAAACTCAAGAAAATCACTTTGAAACACTCTTGATAAACTCTCCTTTTGATTGGAAATATTGGCTCTAATATAAGCGGAGAAAACCTCTTAAAAGAGTAGGAAAAACTGTTGTAAAAATCCATTAAAAAACTTGGAGAAAACAGCCCCCAAAAACCCCACTTTATAGGGCTAGAAAAACTAGCCTTTGGGAGCCAGATTAGCCTGTCGGTCGACCGCCCGGTCGACCGGCCAACTGTCAGAATTCTGACCGTTGAGCCAGCGGTCGACCGGCCGGTCGACCGTGGCCAGGATACAGAGAGCTCAGCTCTCTGTCGGTCGACCGCCCGGTCGACCGGGGCACTTTCCAGAGAGCAGCTGCTCTCTGGCGGTCGACCGTGCGGTCGACCGGCCCATCCTGTGCACATCTGTGCACATCGATCGACCGCTTCGGTCGACCGTCTCTTGGTCCGGTCGACCGGTCGGTCGACCGCCAGAGCCTGGCAGGCCAAATTTAGGGATTTAAAATGTTAGCTTTTTGGCTTAAATAAAATCCCAAAATTCACGAAAAATCTACAAAAATAGTTTTAACATTATACTTTGATAATCAAACATGCTTGAACAAAATCACGACATGTTATAAACAATTTGAACTATTTTTGTAACTTAGAAATTTTGGCTAAAAACGAAAACTGTATTTTTCCAAAATTGGTTTTTCTAAAACTTCTCCAAATACAAAAACAAGATATTTAAACACTCTTAAAGCATAGAGTGTATGGAATGATCCACTACATATACATGGTGAAATATCTATGTTTTTGACATTAAGCTCTAAATTTGGTTTTGGTTAAAACATATATACTTGAATTCCAAAAATCAAACCGGTATTTTTCTAAAAGAAAAACTCTTTTGTATTTTTCAAAATAAAATTCTTTTATGAAAAACTTATCTAAATCAAGAGTGTGTGTGTGCAAGATATACTTAAGCAATCCACCAACTATTCTATTCTTTACATTTTATCTAAAACAAAATCTTATAAAAACAAACCTAGACACAAGTCTTGATCATGAAGGTCTTCAGTTGAAGTCTTCTCATCTTCTTGACTTGGTCCAAACTCGATCCATAGAGCTAAACTCCTCTTGAGTACTTGATGTGGTCTTGATGCACAAGCTCTTGAAGCAAACCGTGCTAACTCTAAAACTTGACTTTAAATCCTTTGTTGAAGCTAAACACCCACTAAGATCTGATCATAAATCTGAGACTAATTAAACACAAGATCATTAGTACTATAACTACATGAGTTGATCATCATCAAAACTTGAGTGATGGGCCTTTGGGCCAATAATCTCCCCCTTTTTTTAGATGACAAAACTCATGAAAAGAAGCTCCCTCTTAACTCATGCATAACAATAAACAATAATATATGGCAATGAAGCACATAAACATGTATGCAAATATAAGGAGATAAACATGCCAATCAAGCATAAAACTCATCAAATTCTTTTTCTCCTATTTGCAATACAAAACATATATGCATAAACATAAATCCTTCTCCCCCTTTATGAATAAAGCAAGGAAAACATGCATATATACTAAAATACTTCTCAAATACTTCTCCCTTTTTTGTCAATCATCAACAAAGGGGTTAAAGTAAAAAACAAAACAATGTTCTCCCTCTTTGTGTCAAAAACAAAAATCAACAAAGAGGTAAAATCAAATCAACCAATAAAGAGATATATGCGATGTTCATTCATTAAGAGGAAGACGCAAAGTTAACTTCCCTACATATATACATTACATGAAGAGGGATGACAAGCCCTAATTCACATAACGCATAATATGCAATGCATAAGAGGAGATGTGAAGCTCCCCCTACACACGTGTACCGCATAAAGAAGAGTTGTCAAGCTCCTCAATATAAGATGCACTCAACATGAATCTATATGTAGAAGAGATGTTAAGCTCCCCTTGCATATAGGCAATACAAATCAAACATTTTTAATTTTCAAAATTTCATATTAAAACAAAATTTGAATTTTCCTCAATAAAACAAATTTTGAGATATCTTGTAATCAAATTTTAAGATATCAATTGTAAATAAACATTACAAATTTTGAATTTTAATCAAAATAGAATCATATTGATACCAATTGAAAATTATAGTAAATTATTTGATACCAATTGCAATCAATAGATACCAATTGAAGATTATTGCACATTTTTTATATCATAAAAATATCAATTTTAAAAATAATGCATAAGCTTATTAAAATATCAATTGAGAAATCAATTGAAAATAAAGATTTGAATTAAGCTTAGCATAAACAAATTGTGTGCTTTAAATATGTAAATTAATTTTTACTCAAGCACAAACAAAAACATATATGTATGAGAATGAAAATACCAATAGGAATTATGAAACATACATATATAGAAAACAAAACATGAGTATATACAAACTGAAAATACCAATTGAGATCAAGTATATAACTCATACCTTCCACCCATTATATGCTCAAGATAAAAGATTTTTCAATTAAGCTTACAAGGCATACTCGCCCATCCATCCTCCCATCAGGGGATAGGTAGGGGTTTTCAAAATAGGTTTTGAAAATATTTGTATTGAAAAAACTACCAAATGAAGAATAATAACTAGTTAAAGATAATTTTTGAAAAACTAGTTAAAGATCCTTCAAAAATATGAAACCAAATCATATGTTTTTCATGAATCATACCAAATACACAAGAGTTGACACTCAAAATCGATAAAGCTCATAAAGATGTTCAGGAAACAAGGTCATGACAAAACAAATGAAGTGTGAGTATTCAAAATTATGTAAATAGCATTTTCATGAAACTAATCAATAATGCTCAAAACAAACATGAATATCATTTTATTAAACAAATCATGAAAATTCATTTTTCATATAAAGATGAAAATCATAAAAATTCATTTTTTATCTTAAAAACAAACTTCTAGGTATATGTATGTTTTATTCAATCCTAACAATATGCATACATATCCCAAACATAAAATGAGTCTATTATATAATTTGCATGAAGGCAAGAGACTCAAGAGACATACATGTATATTTATTAGATTTGAATACAAAATACATATACATGAAGCAAAACATGAAAATTGGCAAAACAAGTGTAAATGAGAGAATCATCAAAACTAGGCTATACATGTGCAAATAGTGAGTACAAATGAACAATGAAGTGCAAACATATATGAATCAATTTGTTGCTCACTACTTGTACATGTGTAAATTCAAGTTTTAATAGAATCTACATCTAAACAAGTTATATACCTCATGAAGCACAAAACAAATAAACATGCTAAAAATATCATATATGAATAAGCATGTAAATAAACTAGGAGTTTAGAGATAGTTACCAATACATGAACTATACTCTAAATCTCCAAAACACGGTGGTTGTCCCACCAAACCTCCTTGATAGCGGTGCATCAAATATGTGTTCATTGAGTCCATTGCAACCACCACCAAGGCACCATCCCTCTCACGTTTTGTGAGAGCCTGCACCTACATCAAAAAAACAAGGTGGGAATTTTGGTACCCATTTTCTTTTGGGTCCTTGAGGGTTAGCTTTGTAAGGAACCCAAACATTTTTCTTATTAGCAAAATTAATATGATGTAACTTATCAAAACAAAATTTTGCTAAGTGGCCTTTGCAGCCACAATGTGTACACTTGTACACTCTAGCATGCATATGTGTATGCGTGTGATCATGACGTGCAAATAGTGAATATTCATGGTGTGGGTGTTGTGCATGAATATGTGGAGTTTGTTTCTTTGAAAATAAGGACTCAGTTCTCTTATGGTTAAATGCACAATTGCTCAAGGTTGAGCTTAAACTATCAATTTTAATTTTCAAATTTTTAATCTCATGGTGATTAATAGTGGCATGTAAGGCATGGTGAGATTGAGAATTTTCTTATTCTTTTTAGAAACTTTTTCTTTTTCTTTTTCAACCATTTTTCTTTTCAAAGAAGTGTTTTCATTTAAAGCAACTTTTTTTTGTTTTTCCACCAAAACAATTTTATTTTTCAAAGTAGTGTTTCCTTCACAAAGATCATTTAATTTAGAAAGTAAGGAAACATTCTTATTTTTCAAAGATTCATTTTCTTTTGAAACATTTTCAAATTTTTCTTGTAAAGAATCTTTTTCTTTTAACATGCAATCAAATTTGTTTTTCATTTTCTTATTATCTTTTTTAAGCATGTCATATTTTTCTAAGAGTTGTTGACAAAATGATGCTAGTTCATTATATGGCATTTCTGAAATCACCTAGAGGGGGGTGGAATAGGTGATATTGCTAATCTAGTGAACTCAATGCGGAATTTAAAAACTAATTGCAATATAAGAGATGCACACTCAAATAAGCAAGCAAATAATTATGAATGAACAATATGAATTGATGCACGGCACAAAGTAAAGAGAGAGAGAGATAGAGTAAGAGCCAAGGGAACAAGCGCAAACAACAAGATGTGTTTCGAGGTTCGAGCACCCAGCTCTACATCCCCGCCTTCACACAGAAGGATTTCAAGTCCACTAGCTTGTTCACAAAGGACTCCCACAAAGGGAACCTCCACCGAGGATTTGGGGCAATCACAATTACAAGGAGTACCCAACTCCTCTCCTTACAAACACAACCTCCTTGAGGCACAACTCCAAACCAACAAACAATCACCTCACAACTTGAGGGATTAACACAAAGCAACACAAGGATCACCTCACCACTTGAGGATACAACCCACTTGCACAACCTCCTCAACACAATGAGGGAAAGGCACAAAGCCAAGCAAATGAAGGGTTTACAACTTGGTGGTCTAAACAACAACCACAAACAATCTCTTTCTCCCACACAAAGATCCTATAGAATAAGAAAGTAGATGTAGCTCAAGTGTGAGAAAACAAATGGAATGGAAATCAAAATCACAAAGAAAATCCTTGGGAAAAACTGAAACCAAGATATAGAAGTTGAATCAAAACTCTTTCCCAAAAACCTTTTTCTTTGATATTTCAAACCCTAGCAAAAACACCAAATAGATTGTTCAATTTAAGTCCAAAACTTCTTTTGATTGCTGTGAAAACACCAGAGAGTAAGGAAAAATTCGCACAAAAAAATCTTGGAGAAAAACTCTTTCCAATGGGGTATTTATAGCCCCCAGAAAAATATAGCTGTTGGCAGCAGAAACTGCCAGAAATGACCTACCGGTCGACCGCTCGGTCGACCGGCCAACGGTCACATTTGACCATTGGCAGCTGACGGTCGACCGCCCGGTCGACCGAAAAGAACAGAGAGCACTGCTCTCTGGTCCGGTCGACCGGCCGGTCGACCGTACCGAGTGTCTGCCAGACGTGCACAGGGCTGTGCACGTCGTCGACCGCTGGGTCGACCAGCCCTTGGTTCGGTCGACCGTGCGGTCGACCGACCTGGCCTGTCAGCCACTGTTCTGGGTCAGAAAAACAGAGTAAAAATTATTCTAATAAATCTATAAAAACTTGTAAAAATACACAAAAATAGTTTATCATTTTATTTTGAAATATAAACTTGTGATAAAAATTTCATCACAAATAACAAACATTTTTGTGTCTTAACATTTTTACCAAAATTCAAAACTGTATTTTCTAAAACTTGGATTTTTGAATAGAAAATACATTTTGTCCAAAACTCATCCAAATACAAAAACATGATATTAAACAACATTTAGGCATGATGCATATGGGTAGAAAAACCAATATGCATGAAAAATATATATATATATATAATATATATATATATATAATATATATATATATATATATATATATATATATATATATATATATATATATATATATATATATCCATGTTTTTGACTTTAATTCCAAAATATGTTTTGACAAAAATACCAAAACATAAAACACATGAATATGTAAGTCAAAACTAAGTTTGTCTAAATAGTTGAAGTATGCATGTATATGGAACAAATCTAATATACATTAAACCATGTAAACTTGTTTTGATATAATATCTATTCATGCAAACCAAGATCGGTTAAACCAAAAACCGAAAACCAATATTTAAAACGTGAAACGTGTGTGTTGTGAACTTGAGCATATCATACTATTCTAATCTTTACAATTTGGATCTAAACACAAAAATAAATTATGGTACCGATGTCTTCTTGTAGAGCGCAATCTCCAAGCCGACTCGATCCAAAACTCTTTGATCCATCGAGCAAGTGCTATATGATCTTTGACGCTCGGGCTTCTTGAATCAACATGTGAAAGCTTCCAAATCATCTTGTTGAAGCTAATCACCAACTAATATTTTGATTAATGATCTGAAACTAAAATCACAAGATTATTAGTACACATAACTACATGAGTAATCATCATCAAAACTAGAGTGGAAGGCCTTTGGGCCAACAATCTCCCCCTTTTGATGATGACAAAACTCATGGAGTTATATATGCATGGATTAAAGTTAAGCTTCAAAGAAGCTCCCCCTTAACTTATGCATAGGGATAAACAACAAATATGTGCAATGAATACTAAACACGAAACATGCATAGATATGCATAAAACAATAAAAATTCTAGATACCAATGGAAGATACAATGAAATTTTCAAAAACAAATAAACATGCTCTAGATACCAATTCAAAAACAAATCAAACATGCTCTAGTACCATTAAATTAAACTAAACAAATAAATATGGTCTAAATACCAATTAAACTTAATATTTGCAAAACAAAACTAATGATTTCTTTTACAAGCTCTTGATACCAAAACTAAACATGTTCTTTAAATAATGCTTTTGATACCAATTGATATGAAAACATAAAACAGCATACAAACATGCATATAAACTCAAATTCTTCTCCCCCTTTTTGTCAATCATCAACAAAGGGGTTAAAAACAAAACAAAACTATATAAAACATATTCTTCTTTTTTTTTAAAAAAAAGAAATCAATCAAGGGATCTTTTCCCCCTTTTTGTCTAAACTTAAATATGATACCAATTAAAAAATGTGTCAATGAAGTGCATATAGATACCAATTAAAAGTGAGAACTATACCAATTGAAAAACAAAAATCTTGATACCAATTGATAAGTAAACAAATATCATATCAATTGTAAATAAACAATCTTGATACCAATTAAAATTAAACATTACAAATTTTAAATTTCTAAACATAAATCTTAATACCAATTGAAATTATTATTCTTTTAAAGTCATAAGATACCAATTGAAATCATTATTTTCTATCATAAAGTAAGGGAGTGGAATACAAAATACCAATTGAAAGCTAAATCAATTGAAACAAAGTTGAAACTCAGCTTATCATAAACAAGTATATATGTATGGAAAGTAGATACCAATCGAAATTGATACTATTTGAAAAGTAAGCATACATACATAAAACTATATGAGCATACAAGAAATGTCAAGATTGATACCAATTGAAAGAATTCAATGATACCAATAGAAACAACATATAGATCAAGTGTATATCTCATATTACCTATCCTCCCATTCATGTTCAAGTTTAAAAAGATTTTCACTATAAAGCATACATGAGCATGATCGCCCGTCCAACCGCCTTAGAAGGTAGGGGTTTTCAAAAATAGGTTTGAAAATGTAGCATGTTTGAAAAACTCTACCATAGTGAAGAATACGAACTAGTTAAAGGAAAAACTTTTTAAACTAATACGAAATCCTTCAAGTAAGGAAAAACAAAATTATTTTTCATGAAACACATGTAATTCACATGATCACTAAACACTCAAAATCCATAAAGCTTATATCATAGTCTCATGAAAACAAATCATGAGTAAACTAAAAAGTGAGTGTACAAGTGTTATGTGACACATATCAACATGAAAATATTCAATTAAGCTCATGTGAATTTCTTATAAACATTAACACATGAAAAACTAAATTTTCATTACCAATTGAAATTACCTAAAAACATGAAAATCATGAAAATCCCAAAACGATTTAAACTTCAAGGCATATGTATGTCATGTACAAACTAAAGTATACATACATATCCTAAATATAATGAGTCCACAAAAGTATATGCATGAAGGCACGTGGCTCAAGGATGTACATGTATAATCAATAGTTTGGACAAGATAGACATATACATGAAGTTAAAACACATGATCATAGAAATATATTCAAAATGAGGAATACAAGTTAGAATGCATGAATCATCAAAATTAGACTATACTAGCACATCTAATGGGTACAAATAGGCATTCAAGCACAAACACAAAAAGAGTTACTTGTGGCCCATTCTATGTACAAGTATAAATCCTAGTTTTCATGAAAACTAACATCTAAACATATATTCAAATCATGAAGCATAAAACTAGAAATAAATCAACATGATAATCATAAAAATGATCATGAAGTAAATCCACATGCTATTAGAATCATGATATACACGATAGCAAAACATGGGTGAGAACACAACATAGGGTCAAAGTAACATGGGTGAACTCAAAAGGCTATACATGCATTTCAAAGGTCTAATAAACAGGGCATTTAACATACTAATCAAAACATGATTCAACAAAACAAAAATCATAAACATCCACATGATCATTATGTATATGCATGTGCATTAGATCTAGGGCATACATATTAGTTAAAATAAGGTGAGAACACTAAGTATAGATCCATATAAAACATGGGTGTCTCAAGTAACTAAACATGTATAACACTAAACTAATCAACATGACATAAGCATAATGAACAATAAGATATGCTATAGAATGATAATCATGAAAAGCAGCAAATAAAAATGGGAGTTAGAAATTGATACCAAACCGATGAAGGCACCTCTCTAGTTCTCCAAACCAATGGTGGTCCTCTCCACCAAATTTCCCTTGAAAGTGATGCATCCAAATTGTTTTCTTTAAGCACGGAACGCATCCACTTCAAGGCACCAACACTCTCACGTTATGCGAGAGCCCACTCCTACATCAAAATCAAAGGGGTGGTCTTGGTACCCATTTTCTTTTGGGTCCATAGGGGTTAGTATCTTTCCTAACCCAAACAAGATTATTTGCTAAATTTTCAATATGTACGATCATAGCAAAATCTAGTAAGATGGCCTTTTCGACCACAATGTGTACAGTGTACACATGAGCATACATGTTATGGTTGTGTCCGTGATGAGCATGTGTATGCCGTGATGGGTGTACATGTAAAGATGGAACTTGTTTCTTACGAACAAGGTTTCCAAGCGTGTATGATTCAAAGTACATTGGCTCAAAGTGGAGCCCAAACAATCTACACTTTTCTTCAAAATATTTATGTCATTTTCAATACTAGAAGATAAAGTAGAGCATGCAATAGGTGTGCTAGAAGAAGAAGCTACACTAGCATGGCAAACATGAATCTATATCAATTTTTAAAGATTCATTTTTCTTTAAAACTAAATCTAACTCTTTTGTAATGAAATCAATTTCATTTTTCAAAACAAGGTTATCTTTTAAACAAAATCCAATTTAGAAGATAAATCTCATTGTTTTTCACAACATCATCACAATCTTTTTGCTTTTCAAAACATCAATCTCTTTTAGGTAAGATCTAGTTGAGATCTTAGTGAGTCACGTTCACTAGTAATCTCCTCCTTCTCTTGCAAAACCGATTCAAAAGTTGAGCACAAATCCTTCATTTCTTCTTTTAGTTCAAGATTATTCTTTTTCAAAAGATTATGTTTTTCTAAAAAATTTTCAAGCTTTGTGGCAAGTTCTACATTTAAGTTTTGAACTTCTAAACATCCATAGCAATAAGAGCTAGAGCTATCATCTATTTGAGAATCCGATTGTACCTCAAGGGAGTCTATCCCTTGAACCATGAGGCAATGCTCGTCGGACATGTCTCTCCTAGATCTTCTCAACTTGTTGATGATCCTTGGTAGCTCGGGAGAAGTCAATATGCTTCAAACTGCAAAAGCCCGAATCATAATGATCAAACACCGGTAAAAGATCTTCATTAAGAGATTCTCTAAGTGTTTTAAGTGCTAATACATTTGCCTTCTTATGCTTGCTATGATTTGGGTAGGATTCTTTAGTGGTGGCTTGATAAACTAGATGTCCTAGTTTTTTCAAATGAGTACTCATATTGGCCTTCCAAACATCAAGTCTAAAATAGTCAAACATAGGAGGGCTATCCATGAGTGCAAACTAAATGTGTGCAAATGAAAATGAAAATGAAGATTAGCAAACATAGATCTCACTCCTAGGTGGTTTAAACCTAAATATCAGGAGCGTAGGCTCTGATACAATTGAAATCACCTAGAGGGGGGTGAATAGGTGATATTGCTAATCTAGTGAACTCAATGCGGAATTTAAAACTAATTGCAATTAACAAGAGATGCACACTCAAACAAGCCAAGCAAATAATTATGAATGAACAATATGAATTGATGCAAGGCACAAGTAAAGAGAGAGAGAGATAGAGTAAGAGCAAAGGAACAAGCGCAAACAACAAGATGTGTTTCGAGGTTCGAGCACCCAGCTCTACATCCCCGCCTTCACACAGAAAGATTTCAAGTCCACTAGCTTGTCCACAAAGGACTTCCACAAAGGGAATCTCCACCGAGGATTTGGGGCAATCACAATTACAAGGAGTACCAACTCCTCTCCTTACAAACACAACCTCCTCCTTGAGGCACAACTCCAAACCAACAAATAATCACCTCACAACTTGAGGATTATCACAAAGCAACACAAGGATCACCTCACCACTTGAGGGATACAACCCACTTGCACAACCTCCTCAACACAATGAGGGAAAGGCACAAAGCCACAAATGAAGGGTTTACAACTTGGTGGTCTAAACAACAACCACAAACAATCTCTTTCTCCCACACAAAGATCCTATAGAATAAGAAAGTAGATGTAGCTCAAGTGTGGAGAAAACCAATGGAATGGAAATCAAAATCACAAAGAAAATCCTTGGGAAAAACTGAAACCAAGATATAGAAGTTGAATCAAAACTCTTTTTCCCAAAACCCTTTTCTTTGATATTCCAAACCCTAGGAAAAACACCAAATAGATTGTTCAATTTAAGTCCAAAAACTTCTTTTGATTGCTGTGAAAACACCAGAGAGTAAGAAAAATTCGCACAAAAAAAATCTTGGAGAAAAACTCTTTCCAATGGGGTATTTATAGCCCCAGAAAAATATAGCCGTTGGCAGCAGAAACTGCCAGAAATGACCTACCGGTCGACCGCTCGGTCGACCGGCCAACGGTCACATTTTGACCGTTGGCAGCTGACGGTCGACCGCCCCGGTCGACCGAAAAGAACAGAGAGCACTGCTCTCTGGTCCGGTCGACCGGGCGGTCGACCGTACAGAGTGTCTGCCAGACGTGCACAGGGCTGTGCACGTCGGTCGACCGCTGGGTCGACCGGCCCTTGGTTCGGTCGACCGTGCGGTCGACCGACCTGGCCTGTCAACCACTGTTCTGGGTCAGAAAACAGAGTAAAAATTATTTTAATAAATCCATAAAAACTTGTAAAATACAAAAAATAGTTTTATCATTTTATTTTGAAATATAAACTTGTAATAAAAATTTCATCACAAATAACAAACATTGTGTTTTTTACCAAATTCAAAAACTGTATTTCTAAAACTTGGATTTTTGAATAGAAAATACATTTTGTCCAAAACTCATCCAAATACAAAAACATGATATTAAACAACATTTAGGCATGATGCATATGGGTAGAAAACCAATATGCATGAAACATATAATATATATATATATATATTATATATATATATTATATATATATATATATATATATAATATATATTATATATATATATATATATATATATATATATCCATGTTTTTGACTTTAATTCCAAAATATGTTTTGACAAAAATACCAAAACATAAAACACATGAATATGTAAGTCAAAACTAAGTTTGTCTAAATAGTTGAAGCAATGCATGTATATGGAACAAATCTAATATACATTAAACCATGTAAACTTATTTGATATAATATCTATTCATGCAAACCAAGATCGGTTAAACCAAAAACCGAAAAACCAATATTTAAAACATGAAACGTGTGTGTTGTGAACTTGAGCATATCATACTATTCTAATCTTTACAATTTGGATCTAAATACAAAACTAAATTATGGTACCGATGTCTTCTTGTAGAGCGCAATCTCCAAGCCGACTCGATCCAAAACTCTTTAATCCATCGAGCAAGTGCTATATATGATCTTTGACGCTCGGGCTCTTGAATCAACATGTGAAAGCTTCCAAATCATCTTGTTGAAGCTAATCACCAACTAATATCTTGATTAATGATCTGAAACTAAAATCACAAGATTATTAGTACACATAACTACATGAGTTAATCATCATCAAAACTAGAGTGGAAGGCCTTTGGGCAACAATTTCAACATCCTCTTCTACCAAGATCTTGATAATAAATCTGAGACTAATTAAACACAAGATCATTAGTACTATAACTACATGAGTTGATCATCATCAAAAATGAGTGATGGGCCTTTGGGCCAATACTTCTTGACTAGATCCTCAAAGCAATGCGAAAATAAAACGGAGTTAGATAAAATAAATTTGATAAAGATAGGATCTTTACCTCCACGCGAAACCCTAGTAGAGTTTCTAAAACTACCTACTCCTTCGAATTGATTCCTCGAGCAATCTACACGCTGTTTTTGAGATCGACATACAATCCCACAAGCAGTCCTAACGCTGATCCGAGATCGACACACGATCTCCGCCAAACAGCAACTGATGCCCTTGGAATCACCAGATGATCCCACGATGAAACCTGGGATGCTCTGATACCAATTGTTGTGCGCAAATCAACAATCTCTTGAGGAACCCTTAAGGCACAGATGCAATAGAGAAGTACTACCCAACAGTAAGAACAAGAAACCAATAGGAAGGAAAACACAAATACAAGATTTAACGAGGTTCGGTAAATTGCCTATGTCCTTGGGACAAGGAAGAGAGAGTTCTTTATTGATTCAATAATCAATACAATATCATGCATACATATGAAGAGGACTCTGCCCCTTTATTATAGTCAAGGAGACCTAGAAGAATTAGAAACCTCAATTGGACTCGTTTCCAATTCAGAACAGAAATCCGAAATCTGAAAGGATCCAAGACCCAAGTCCCGGTCGACCGGCCGGTTGATCGCTCCAACCCGAGAGCAAAGCCATGTCAGTCGGTCGACCGCACGGTCGACCGTTCTTCTCCTGCGCGTTCGACCGGGCGGTCGACCGTTCTTGCCTGTGCACGTTGGTGCACACCGGTCGACCGGTATCTGCTGCTGTCGGTCATTTTCTTCTTCGTCTTCCTTATCTTCATCGACTACCTCTCTCTCTTCTCCTATAATTACCAATGTGGAACATTCTTTATATTAATAATCTTTATATTAACCAAGTCTGATCACGGCATCAGCAACAAGTTGAATCGACTTGCTTCATGCATGGCATGGACTCTCTCTCTCTCTCTCTCTCTCTCTCTCTCTCTCTCTCTCTCTCTCTCTCCTCTCTCTCTCTCTCTCTCTCTAGCAGTAATGTACATATGTGTAGTTGTATGTATAATAATGTGTATGAAGTTAACCGGATCCTAAGGATAACTGGCATAAAGGATCCACAAATGTTTTCTAAGCAAGCCCTAATAATTATTATGGTTATGTTTATAGTTCTGCTGGCTTAAAATTTGTGTCATATGATCTGATTTGTTGGATGCACTAACGTTTTGTTGAAGTAACATGCCAGCAGATTTCTCAGCTCTTCAGCAATGAGTGTCTGTTTTTGTTTTACAACTCTCTTCTGAGAGTTGCATTCAAGGAGAAAGATGCACAAGCATAATAGCATCTTTCGTTTTGTATGACATTTTAACTAATATTATGGGGTTCATGTAGAAAGAACTGACGTACACGTTGAGGACCTCAGAAAAGGTAGAGTACATGAGCTCTTATCTCTCTTTTTTAGAAAATATATGCTTATTGCTCATGTATTTTGTTTTGCACCATGAGGTTGCAAAAAACCTTGTGCATTTTATATTGTGGTAATTGCATGTAATCTTTAGCTGCATTTCGCTCTACATTTGAGATGTTTTTCAAATTTTTGAGAGAAAAGTTAGTAAGAGGTAATTGGTCACATTAGTTCATATCAAAAGTTTATCAAGAGTGGTGAAGAACAAGTGATTCTTCTCCAAATATGGAATCATCAGGTGTAAATTATGCTCAAAAAGTAAAGAGTTCATATACACATATTTTTTTTTTAGAAATTCTAATATTTAGTGAGAAATGCTAATTCTTGATGATTCCCCCTTTTTTAAAGCCAATAAAGTTTGGCTCACTAGTAAAGAATGAAAGTGAATTATTCGAGGAGTACATGTTGAAGTTCAGTCTATTATTAATGCCTGTGTTTCAAAAGAAAGAAAGAAAAAACTATTGGTTTAAAAAATATGATCTTGTTCATTTAAAATACAGAAAGAAAGTTCACCACATACTATTCATGTTGAAAACATTAATCAGAGTTTTAGTTTATAGGCCAACTTTTCCCTATTGGTTAGAAAATAATAAAAAATACACAAGAAATCCCAAATTTGAATTCAAGTAAGGGGTTGTTTGTTCAAAATTGAAAAGAAAAACAAAATGCCTTATCTAAAATAGTCTTTTCATTCATCATCAATCCAACAGAAACACTTGTCATTGGTCTGACAATCCAATGATCTGAGTATTATCACTTATAATATAATAGAGAATTTTCATATGGGTTTTAAATTGGGGTGGATGAAAACACAAAATCTTAAGAAATGTACATAAAACTTTAAGATTCTTTTTTGTTCTTTCAGAAGAGTAAATTAGGAGAAAGAAACCAAAATAGAAAAAGAAAAATCTCACAAATAGAGGGGACAACACTGAAATAGTCTCCTGATGTTTGACCCAAAAAAAAAAAAAAATAGAATAAAAACAAACAATTGATCCATTTTTTAATCCAACGCTGATAATCCTGATATATTTCAACTCACAACCTACGGCCCGATTTTGTTTCATCGTTCAGAGCCCCAAGCCTTTGACCGTCTCCAATTAAAACCCCTCCCAAAACCCTCGCCCCCGCTCTTCCTCTCTCTCCTCAAAATTTTAGTATTTCTCTTTTAATTTCGTGTTTAGATTATTGGGTTCAAAATTTTGAAGAAATGTTAGTTCTCTTTGAAACCCCAGCTGGGTTTCGCCCTCTTCAAAGTCTTGGACGAAGGCAAGCTCTCCAAAGTCGAGGTACGCCGCCAAAATCTCCTCATTTTCATCAATTTTCCCAATTGTGTTCTCATGGATTCATCTGCTAGCTATGTTTTCATCTTCTGATCAAACCCATTTGATCTTTTTTTTTAAGGATCTATGGAAGGAGTTTTCAACATCAGAATCAGCCCGAAAGGTAACCTTTTTTTTTTTTTTGTTTTTTTTTTTTTTTTTGCAATTTTATTCTCTTATAGGGTCGCGTATTGGCTTTTGCCTGACAATATTTAATGGTTATTAGGTGGTCAAGTTGAAAGCTTTCAATAAATTTGAGAACATATCTGAGCTTTGTCGTCGTCCACCCTGCTGATTGATAGCAAGCCCAGCAAGGATCTCCGTAAGTTTCTGCGCATTCATTGTGAAGGAGAATCGTGGCTGTTGCTGATTCCAAACTCGGGAACGCAATAAAAGAGAAACTGGTATGTTTGTTGATGATAAGGATTTTGATATGTCGTGTTCACATAATTGGTGCATTATCTTTGTTATGCGTTTTGGCCTTTAAATATTGGTGAATGTGTGCAGAAAATAGACTGTATCCACAATAATGTTGTTATGGAGTTGATGAGAGGAGTGAGGAGCCAGCTGACTGAGCTCATATCGGGGTTGGGTGTGCAAGATCTCGCTCCAATGAGTTTGGGTTTGTCGCACAGCCTGTCAAGATTTAAGTTAAAATTCAGCCCAGATAAGGTGATTTTTCCTCCCCTGTAATGGCCCATATATGTGTTTCCAATATTATTCAACATGCTTCTAGTAATTTTTTGAGTTTGAATCAGTCTGATGTGTACACATTTATTTGATATGCTATGATTTTGTACATTTACTCCCCTTCGTCCCCCTTCGTGTATTTGTTTGTATGTTGTATTTATAATTATTGGATTTCTTGTGGCATATTTCAGGTGGATACTATGATTATTCAGGCTATTGGGTTGTTAGATGATCTTGACAAAGAGCTCAATACATATGCCATGAGAGTCCGTGAGTGGTATGGATGGCATTTCCCTGAGCTTGCTAAAATCATTCAGGACAATATCCAATATGCAAAGGCGGTGAAGCTGATGGGCAATCGTGTGATGCAGCAAACCTTGATTTCTCTGAGGTATATCATCATCACCTTTCACTGTGAAGAGATAAATGTTTTCCATCCAAATGCTATTTACATCTTATTATCTGTAAACCTCTTTGATTCAAACAGGTTTTGTCAGAAGACGCTGAGGCAGAACTGAAAGAGGCAGCTATTATTTCCATGGGAACTGAAGTAGTGATCTAGACCTGTTGAACAATTAGGGAACTCTGTGACCAAGTTCTTTCTCTTTCAGAGTATCGGGCCCAGCTGTATGACTATTGAAGAGCAGAATGAATACCATTGCCCAAATTTGACTGCCCTTGTTGGGGAGCTTGTGGGAGCACGTCTTATTGCTCATGGTGGTAGTTTATTGAATTTGGCAAAGCAACCTGGAAGCACAGTTCAGATTCTTGGTGCAGAGAAGGTACACTATAAACCTTTGAGCTTAAAGTGATAATTTTTAATAACGATTCTCTAGGGAAAAGAAATAGCCTGGCATTTCAGTTGCAGAGAAACATAAATTACCAACTCTATTACCGATGTATCAGTCATAGTTTAACTTTAAGAAGAGTTATGCAGTCTTGCAAAATTTAACTTTAAGAAGAATATGCAGTCTTCTATGGTCCTTACTAAAATGGAGAACTGCACTTAGAAGGATCACTAAGGTGGAGTAAATCTTTGCATTTGCAAATATAAGTATAGAATAACTTTAAAGTGTTACTACTTATATCTTTATTTTGATGGTCAGGTAAAACTGTTTTCTTGAGTTAAAGTTAAAACATGTGCAACAGGAATATATATATTTCTATTCAAATATATAGGCATCAGTTTAGTTTCTTCATGATTTAGAAATTCCTGCAACAAGGATCTTGTAGATACCTGCGACAATGATTAGTACTCTATGAAAGATGTATGTCATTTTGCGTTGTTGTAATTACTTGATTCAACACTTGCAACTTTTTGTGTGTGTTGATTGGAAACAACAATAAATTATAGCCTGTTTGGAAAGTTAAATAAGAGGGCATAAGGACTTCTTTTTTCTTCTTTATACCAGCAAAGACCCAAACTTTTCCTAATTTATGCCCTTGTAACTAATACACCCCTCTTATGCACAAAAAAATTGGTCATAGGCAATTCCAAGTGAAGCCTGAAATTGCTTATGACTTGACCTTTTTTGTCTCACCTTGCTCCGAATATTTACCTCTAATACCATGAAGTCATGTCAAAATGCACATTGGTATAAAGACGTTATTATACCATCAATGACATGCCTATAGTTGTGGCCTCTTATTCCCCAAAATGGGTAAGCCTTATTATAATGTTAGTGTGTCCATATATGTTTCTTGATTAGCTACAATAAAGCAGGCTCCTAGAATAGCCTTCAGAGCTTGAGTATAATCAAGATGCATGATATGCACTGATGGCTAAGTTCAAGTTGCATATTACGGTATTACTTTTAACCTTGTTTTCCTGCATGTGTTTTACTTCCGTTCATACAATCATCCATACATATAAGCTATGATGCGTCCATGTATGCGGTCAATTGTGGCAAAAACTACAATAAAGCGTGAACTTTATCGGCTTCAAAGCTAAGTAATTCAAGTAATATTTGTGCACATTGATTTAAGTTTCTTGTCCTAGCTTATTGATGTTTAGACTTTAGCGTGCATGCATGTGGTCAAATTTGACCTTCAAAGTTTTCGTAAAGCAAAATCTTAATATGACCCTCAAAGCTGAGTAAGTGCATCTTCTATATGATATAACATTGATTTTTAAATTTTCTGTCCCACAATATTGTGTTTAGCTAAAGATTTAGGCATTTGTATGCAATGTTAAGATGAAAAATACTGGTTGGGCTCGAGATTATACTATGTAAGATATCTTGATGCATGTAGAAAGGCATTCTTTCAAAAAGGGGAACAAAATTTTTAATTGAATAGATGTTGAATGATGACTATTCTATTGCATTTTTGTATGAAATGGTCAAAGAGAGTTCGTTTGCTGACAATTGCAAATTTGACCATATGGTTGCTGAATTGAATCTAATGCTATTCTAGTAAGAGATGCGGTTTGAACTATGAAATTTGATTCATATAAAATAGTGAACCTTGTGTCTTTCAGTTAAATCATAATACAACACGAACACGAGTCTTAGATAATTTAGTCGATTAATTTAGTTTGAGGTCTATCATATTGGTGGTGGTCATTCTTGCCCTTGAATCATCAACGTTGGAGACTTATTCAACACTATGTTGTAAATTTTGGTTAAGTCCTTTTTTTGCACTCTCTCCGTTTGTTCCCTTGGCTGTGCGTGTGTGTTGTTTTGAGTGGGCTTGGGTTATGGAGGACACTATGCTTACAGTAGAACACGTAAATATCACTAATGCCTTTATGTTTACGACCTTAAAACACCCTCTGTGGTCCTTCATGCCTACAGCTGGTTACTGTTCGTGTTTGCATCTTATTCAGGAGAGACTTCAATTTGCATGAGACACATTACAGATCACAATCAAGTCTTCTTAGTGGTTGCCCAGATCACACCCTTAGATTAATAGCAGCCCACTCATCCGACATGTCTCATTATACAGTAGAACCCCTCTAAATAATATTCTTGGACCCACCCTTGAGTGTTAATTTAGAGGGGTTATAATTTGAAAGGTTTACCTTGTAAATTATTATTTTGTCTTAGAAAATGGCCTGTTTAATATTTTGCGTTATTCAAACTCCTTCAAACGGCTCTATAGCATTAATCTCCTTAAAAATCTCACTTTAGTTGGTAAGCTCCTTAAAAATCTCTTTGCAAATATATTATCTACTTAGTGAATTAGAACAACAAATTCAAGGTTCCACTATAAAAATCCTATGGATGTCAATCATCTACTTAACCATCCGGAGAAGAAGAAGAAGTTTTACACTCCAACTAAAGAGGATATCATCAATGATATCAGAAGGCAGAATAACAATGGTGTGATTGAGATAGATGACGACGACAATGAATTCATGAGACGTACCTAAAATCTCTACAAGGATGTTGAAATGCTAAATTTTAGTTGAATCTTTTGGCTACAATAAGAAGGTGATCACAATAACTTCTTGAGGACAATTCAAAAGATGAAGGGTGAAGTCAAAAAATATCAAATATGGTGGCCTTGTGCAAACTAACATCTACTTTTCTAGTTCTTGAATATTGCATATAATATATTTTGTCCTTTTATGAAATTATTAATTTATGCGGCAGTCAGATCAAAATTTTTCACTAGGTTTCAAAAATATATATTAATTATTATGATAAAGGGGTTTATAATTTTTTACACTGGTCCGAGTCGGACCGGGATTGTTTATTAATTAGAGAGGTTATTAATTTAGAGGAGATTAATTTATAGGGGTTGTACTGTACATGAAGCTGTCGATGACTCTGAACTCAGATCACAATTTAAGCCGAAAGAAGTTGCAAGATGGCAATAAAACTGCTTTCATTTGGTGTAGAATGTCAAGAAGAGAAAAAAAAAAATCTGAAATGACAATGATGTGTAGTAGGACTTGGAACTACGAAGGACCATTTTAGATCGCAGAAACAGAAATGATTAGATGATATGTCATACTCTCAGGAATGGGACTATGAAGAGAGAAGTAGCGTAGTACATTGGCCAAGAAAGATGGCAAATAAGAAATTGCAAGATGTGTTGTGGGACTGGAACTATGAAAAGAGGAATTGGCTGATCACTAGAGTAATAGTACCCATTATGACCTTGTGATGAAGAACATAGAGATCAGGAACACCAGGAAGACGCAGAAAATAGCACTGAAGATGTAGTAGAACGGAGGCTTGGTAGTTTTCAGGTAAGGAACTCGTTCGGTTTGGAAAGTTTGAAATCTTGAGAATGAGATAGACTCGAGCAGTCCTAATGACCTCTGGTGTCCGGTCATTGGACTAGATACAGTCTTTCAGCTTGATGCTATGCTTGTGAAGTCTTTGATGAAAATGTACCTACTTATAGTATGCATTTTCCTGACATGGGTTAGGAAAATTGAAAGAGAATGAGAGAACACCGGCATTCTGTAGAATTGGTAATGTTTGATCCTTCAAACACGTTGTGGCACATCAACCTTTTTTTCTTTCTTTCTTTTTTTTTTTTTTTGGTTTCTGCATATACATAAAAGATCGAAAAATTTCTAGCTTCTGCATAAATCAGTAACCTCTTTTGATATAAATGTTTACATTCAGGCCCTTTCAGAGCTCTCAAGACAAAGCATGCCACCCAAAATATGGGCTCATTTTCCATGCGTCCTTGGTTGGTCAAAGCAGCCCCTAAAATCAAGGGGAAGATCTCTCGTCCCTTGCAGCAAAGACTGCCCTAGCCATCCGATATGATGCCCTTGGCGATGGCCAAGACAACTCTATGGGACTTGAGAATCGAGCCAAGGTGCAATATATTCCAAGCAATCTTCTTCTTACTCTTGACACCCACCTATTTCTGTCTATTGTTCTTGAATATTAATATGCACATTGTTTCCTCTGGGTTATTTTTTTTTAAAATAGCTTGAAGCTCGTCTGAGGGTTCTGGAGGGCAGAGAATTAGGCAAGTCTGCTGGATCTACGAAAGGGAAACCTAAGATTGAGGTTATGACAAAGAGCGAAAGAAGGTGCAGGGGCGTTGATTACTGCTCCCCAAGGTATGTCTCTATTCTGAAGTGATTATGAAACTGAAACGTACTAAGTTCATTTGCTATAACATTTACTCTTTTGACTTTGCAGACATATAATCCATCGTCTGATTTAGTTTTGGGAATGACTGCGGAGCCTGATGCAGAGAAGTCGACAAACGGACATGAAGTAGTGGTCTCAAAAAGAGGAAGCACGAGGAGGAAGAGGCTAGTGAGCAGGCTGCAGCGCAAGATAAGGGTGAGGAGAATGGGGAAAAGAGGAAGAAAAAGAAAAAGAAGGCTGAGAAGCAGAGAACACCGAGGCACAAGACGATGATGAACGAGTTGCTGCAGTGGAGGCAGATGAAGGCAAGAGAAGGAGAAGACGAAGAAGAAGAAGAAGAAGAAGAAGAAGGAAGACATCGAAAGTCCTGAGATAGAGAGGTTGCGGAGAAGAAGCTGACGAGCCCATCATGAAAGAGAAGAAGAAGAGGAAGAAGAGGAAGCAGGTGGAAGGAGATGAGGCGGCAACCTCCGGTCAACGGTAATGAGGAGGAAGCTGGAACAGAGGGAAGAAGGACAAGAAAAAGAAGGAAAGAAGAGAAGTGAATGATGGGCAAGAAAGTTTGGGGGTGTTGTGTTAGGATGTGCAAGAGCAAGTGTATGGCTGATGCAATTTTGAATAGTTCATTTAAGGTTCAGGACAGTTAGGCCCTGTAAAATATATTTATCTTTTTGCTGTTTGATTGCTTGAATTATGCCAGTTTATGTGATAAAAGTCTCATCAGCAATGAACTATTCTTGGCAGAGAATCCAAAGATATTATCTTTGTTACAGAATAGCATGAACTGATTTAATCAATTTCTTTCAAATTCTGAGTTGATTTAAGGTTTTATAGAACTTCTTTATGTTTAACTAGTTTTTCTAATAAATTTTAGCAACAAACTACATGATTGGTTAGGACTTGTGCGACATCCTGTATTGATAGAAAAGAACCCCCATAATCTTAAACAGATTAGACTTTTGCTCAAAAAGATTTTGTGAGGTTATGCACTAATTTTTCTGATTTATTCTATTTCTATTTCTCCCTATTTGAAACCTTGGCGAAGAACTATTAGGATTTAGGAGCAACAGGCAAATGATATTGACATGAATGTATACCGTCTCAATTTTCTTTTTCCTATGTATTTGGAAACTCATATTATCATCTTTTTACTAATGAGATCATAAATTTTCTTTTCTAATTATCTTGTGGTTTGTGAGGTTCCTAATCAATTCTGGATTTGGCATCGGATTAATTTTGCACTGCATATTCAAGGAATCAAGATGATCTTGTTATAAAATTACAAGAACGAGAGAAACTATAAACAAGTTTGCACACAATGTAAGTGTGGAGGGAAATTTTTCTTTCTTGTATTTCATTCAATCATCTAGACATTATTATCGGCATACATGAGAGGGAGATGAAATGACATGAGTTTACAAGCTCTTAATCATGGATAAATCAAAAATGAGGGTTACAATATAATGGTGGGAGTTATATGACGGGGAGATACGTAGGACATTCATGCTTATTAATGTTTACAACACTCCTCTTGGATGTCCTTTACGAGAATGTGCCTCGTTAAAATCTTGCTAGTAAAAACACTGTGAAAAAAAATTAGTAAAGAAAAAAAGAGTATAACATTCTTAATCACAATGGTGGCATGTCTCATTAAAACTTGCCAGGAAAAGCTAATGAGAAAATATCATGTAAGGAAAAGAGTACAATGTACAAGCAAAGTCTCCCTAAAAAATATACTCTCCCTGATGAGATAAACTCCACTTTCAGCATGTAACATCTCTGAGACGAGGCATTGCAATTTTATTATCAGCTTCTTGAATATCGATATCGACAATGCTTTTATAAATAAATTTGTCGGATTGTCACTTAATCGTACTTACTGAATATCAACGTTGCCTCTCTTCTGGAACTCATGTGTGTAGAAGAACTTCAGTGATATGTGTATGATCCTGTCACCTTTGATGCACCCTTCTATAATTTGTGCAATACAAGCAGCATGATTTCAAACAATGTTGTCAGAGTGTCTTTAGTTGAGGACAATCTACATGATTCCGAATATACTAGACCATATGCATTCATGACTTACTTCATGGATTGCAAGAATTTCAAAGTGATGGATAAAGTGACAACCATAGTTTGTTTTACGACTCTTCACGATAGCGGTGCCGCAACACGTGAAGCTTGCTTGTGATCTCCCTTTATGTGACTCTGAGAGATGTCCGGCGTCTGCATATCCAACTAAAAGTGACTTTAATTCTTTGGGGTGAACAAACCCAAATCAATTATTCCACATAAATAGCGAAATATGTGTTTGACACCATTCCACTGCCTTCGAGTTGGACAGAACTATATCTTGCAATAGTTGATTGAAAATGTAATGCCTGATCGTGTACAATTTGCAAGATATGTAAAACCACCAATTGCACTAAGCTATTATACTTCAGGAGTAATAAGCTCTTCATCCTCTTCAGGAGGACGAAAATGATCTTTTTATCAATCAAGTGATTGTACAACTATCGGAGATGTTAATGGATGAGAATTATTCGTATAAATATATTTAAGATTTTTTCGGTATACGATTTTTTTTGAAGAAAAATTTCTTCTTGAAAGAGCTCAATATTTAGGCCAGGACAAAATTTTATTTTTTTCAAGATTTTTAATTTCAACTCTTTTTTCAAATAAGTGGCAATCTTTCTGAGCTCTTCAGGAGTCCCTATGAGGTTCAATAATCAACATATATTACGACTATAGAAAAATCGATTTCCGATTTCCTATAAATATATATGGACTGACGAGATTATTCACGTATCCCTCTTTTAATAAGTATTCACTAAGATAATTGTACTATATGCGTCCCGATTGTTTAAATCTATACAAGGATCGTTGCAACTTAATTGAGTATAAATCACGAGATTTTGAACTATGTACTTTAGGAACCTTGAATCCTTTAGTGATCTCATATATATATGTGATTATCTAATGACGCATATAAATATGTCATAACTACATCTATAAGACGCATGTTTTGCCTTCTGAGAGTACCAAATTATCAAATAATAAAGAGTAATAGTATTCATTACGGAGTGTATGTAACTCCATAATCAATTTCAAGTCTCTGCAGAAAATCTTGTGCTACAATTAAGCTTTGTATTTCAATCTCATTATTTTAATTTTTTTTTTTCGAATAAATACCACTTGTAACATACATGCTTTATATTCTTAGGCGTTTGTGTTGACCCAAAGGTTGAGATTGCTAACCCAAATGTTCAATAAACCATATATTTTGATGACTCCAATCATATAGTTAGATGCTAATGACTCTGAAGCTGCGTTAAGTATATACGGGTTATTTGTCAAGAAAACAAATTAATTCAAGGTCATGTCGCAAAAGCTCAGCTCAATCAATACAATTTGGAATATATCTCATTGGGGATTGGAGTTAAATGAAGTCATATTCAAGTCAGGACATGTACCGATGACTTCAACATTTTCATGATAAAGAAGTTTTATATTTTCGTAAGTCTAGAATTTATGTTAAAACTATAATTGTAGAATTGATAGTTCAAGCTTGACACACACATATGACTTTTTGTTTGATGGTTATAGAGTTTTCAAAAAGTATATTTTAGACAAAAATTAAGTTTGTCAAAACAAGTTTTAATATACTTGGATTTGATGAAAAATTGATTTAATATGAATTAAATATTAAAAAAATTTTATCGTTTAAAAATGTAATGGAGTGTATCCATACATATTAAAGCCCAATTACATCTCAAGAAACTTATTTTTATATGATTTATGAAGTTAAATCAATTTTATACAAAGTTTGAAAGAATCATTTTCACTGAAGAGCTTTCAACAACCCTGATTGAAACTGTTGAAAACGGATAGTCAGCATACACGTTTCTGTGTTTTGAGCTAATGAACTTTTGACATCCTCTGTGTACCGATAGCGTTTTTTCAGAGAGTTCAGAAATTTCAGAACAGACTCACTTTTGACAGTGGTATAGTATTTTTCACTACATGTCGAAAGGCGCTTCAACAGCTAAGAATTAGCTTTCAACAGTGTTTTCCAGAGAACAAATTTGTTTTCAGAGTTGATCAAATTTTTGACAGCTTACTTTTAACTTTTGACACTTGCTATTGACTGTCACAGTGCTTTCAACGACCCAGTACAAAATTTCGAAAATGGAGTCTGGATTTTAAAAATATAGCCATTTGCGACCATTGACTGTGAAAGTCCTGTACCAACTTTCGATAGCTCATGACTTTCTCTGAATGATTTTAGCAAACGTTTTTGTCATTCTTATTTTGAATTTTTCTAAATCTAAACCATTTGCAGAGATTATAATCAAGACTTTAAATAAGTTTTACAAAGTTTTTCAGTGCAAAGTTGTCACTCCAAGCTTCCTACTATAGCGAGGTAGCACATGAGTTAGGCCGGTGACATGCTCAAAGGAGCATGCTAAGCCTCTAACATGCATATTATGTCATTTTTTTCTATTTGCTGCATATAATCAGGTTCACATAAAGTACCACATACATAAAAGCAAAACTAATCAAAAAGTTATTCAACTAATGAAATTCACAATAATCAATAAGTAGATACAAGTCCAAAACAAAAAAAATGAGTTCATCTCTCTCTTATTCATACATCTATGAAAGCAAATAACTAAAGGAAATCTCCAAGTCTGCTACTGAGCTCTAACAGGTTCCTCATAGTACTCCTCGTCTACAATTGGTGTCTTTCACGGACTTCCACTATCTAGGATAAGCAAACTCGGAGAGTTAGAATCCCCGACAAGTACAAACAAAAGAAAGAAAATATGCCAATATGTATAGGGCAGTAAATATATATGAACAAGGAAGGACATGTAGTATGCAGTTACATGATACTTATTTTCATTACACAAACATATATTTGTAGTATGAGTTTATTACTGAAATCAGCATCTAATAATATTCAAGTCATGAAGATAACTAAGCATTCACAAAAGCATAATTATAGACATAGTATGGAGCAAGTCAAGTATAACAGGTATAGTCAAACAAACAATCAGTAGTAATCATCAAAAGAAACACCCAGCTACAAATAAGTAATGAAGATGTCTCTAGGGTTACTAATAGATGAGACTACCACAACTGCACATGCAGTAGAACGTATCCCATCCTACGCCTACTATACATGTAAATTGGGTCCTAAGACGTGTAAATGACTGCGTCCCATACCACGACTGTTTTCACATACAGTCAATGATTATTTTTGTTTGAAAATTGCAAGTGAAAAAAGCGTCCGTGTACCCCAGCGGGAAACCATGCATGAGTAATATAGTATAATCGTATATAATTAGAATGAGCTCATCAATAACCCATATCACAAAGTGACATGCACCATGTAAAATAAAAATCACCATACCTTGCACACAGGTAGGGGTACTCAAGCTACACTTCCATTGTTCCCCCATCAATTCCCCCATATTAGCCTTG